>VDFB02359270.1:36921-70007 GCA_007258455.2 Sequoia sempervirens
TTGCAAATATACAAAGCTGATTTGCTTCAAGCAATATATAGAAGCATTGTTTGAGGGGAATTTGTTGTGACCATATATTATTTTTTAATGAATGATACTGATCTATGACATCCTTTCTCCAAGTGTTTTTGAGGGCTTAGATGCTTTCAAGTCATTATTTTGACCATCCTATGGGGTAATATGCTTTTAGCTTGTTTATCAAATGAAATCTGCATGTACGAATTTCTGAATATTGGTATTCTCTCTACGTTTGCACAATAGAGGCATGTACAACCATCAAGCTGAATAAATTGTTTGATGAAAGAATTGGAACCCAAAAATCACATTATTGATCAAGCTACTCATGCTTTTTCTTCTTGTAAACCGAGGCGATTGTATTGAATTTAATCTTGTATCTTCTTCATTTCAAATCTTCAAAATTTCTGAATGAGATCGATTTATGATAAATGCACAAGAATCCATAAATTTAACCTAAATGATCGATAAATAGTTCTGAAAGGTATACTTGTTGTGGGTCTACTCGTCAAGCTTGCAATAACCTGTTTGTTTAACATGAATATACTGATTCTTTCATTCAGCCATGCAAAACATAGAAAAGACGAGTTCTTCAAGCTAGATATAGAAGTATTATTCTAGGAGAATTTGTTAACCAAAATGAGGTATTTTTATTACTGAATGTTGCTGGTCTTATGACATTCCTTTCTCCGAGTATATTTATTTGACGAATCTGACCATAACATACATTTCTCCAAATATTGTTGAGGTATTTGATGTGTTTTGTGGTTGTTAGACCCTTGAATCCGAATCGCTTGGCATGCTCCATTTCTCCATTTCTGACAGAGTGAGATTTTGTACTTTTGATTATTCTATGCTTATGATTCATGAACGCCCTTCTCCTTCTCAACCTATTATTTTAGTACATTTGTACTTGCTGGTTTGCTTTCTTTAATGTTTACTGATAAATCTCCTAATCTCCTGCACGTGATGGATTGAATATCTG
Organism: Sequoia sempervirens; assembly: GCA_007258455.2. Classification (NCBI taxonomy): domain Eukaryota; kingdom Viridiplantae; phylum Streptophyta; class Pinopsida; order Cupressales; family Cupressaceae; genus Sequoia; species Sequoia sempervirens. Next base: position 37,922 of record VDFB02359270.1, read on the forward strand.
TAGTATAAAGATGCCACTGGCATAGCATAGTATGAAGGCAGGATCTTTCACAATAGAAAGGGTGTCAAAAGAGTTTAACTCGTGGTATCTTCAAATATTTTTTATTGATTTTTCGTAATATTTTTAATAATTAATAAATTTGTTTGAGTGGAGTATTTAATAATTTCTCTTTTATAATTATTTTAATGTAAAATTAATTATCTGATTAAAGTCATTTGTTTGACCTTATTTTTAACAATAATTTAGGAAGAAGAAGATTGTTTATAATCATATGCATGAAGCCTCTCCGTCGTTTTTGATACAATATTTTAAAGGAGTCTCTTTTACGGATTTAATTCTAATATTTAGTCACTTTAGACTTTCATTTTAGTTTTTAATATTAAAGTTTTGTATGTTAGTTTCCCATTGATCTACAAAGATTTTTTCAAATTGACTTTCATTTAAATTAATTTTGTTTTAAAATTTATTTTATTACCATTCTTGAACATATTTTTTAAATAAGAAAATAATCAAAATTAAAATAATATTTATTTGTTTAAATACTTTGTACTAAGCCTAGTAATATTTATTTGTTTAACATTCAAACTTTCATTCGTTTGTCATTCATGGACATGTCTAATACTGTGCCTTTAATGTCTTAATTTCTGTAAGGTTGAGACTAAGTTGAAAAATAAGAACAATGGATCCAAATAATTCCATTTAGGTAAAAACTAGTGACAAAAACCATTTGAAGTGGCAAATTAAACTGCCCACCTAGGGTGATTGATAGCGAAGATATTAATCTTTTGAGATCATATAATTTAAACGTCAAATATTTTTTTATGATTTCTTTGGACATTCTAATATGTAATGTAAGGATATTTTGATAATTTTTTATTAAATGTTTTGATTATTTTTATTAAATATTTTTTAATTAATTTTTTTAACATATTTCACTTTGTATATATGTAATTTTTTTTTTTTCAATGTAATTTTAAAGTCTTTTTGACATAGTTTGTAATTGACAAGTATGAGATCATCGTTGCTATAATTTGTTATTTTTCTTGGTGTCTTAATGAAGTTTTTTTTTTCTTCAGTACACTTATATTTATACAAGAAATAAAATAAAATAAAATTTAAACATCACATTTTTTAAAAAGTTGGTTACATACCTAGAAATTGTGTTCAAATGATTTCATTTGAGCCCAAAAATGAGATTTAAATTGTCATGTGTTGTTCAATATAATTGCTACCTGTAGATAGGAGGGGAAGAGGGTGCCACATAAGGTCACACAAAAATGTCCAATTTAAGGTGGGTTAGTGTAATAATTGCCTCTGGAAATACTTATTTATTTTTATTATCATTTTCAAAGCATCTTAACACAATCTTATTTAACCAAACAACTTATTGGATTGTCTATTTGAGATTGTAGTGCCATGTATTTCTACAACTTCATAATTTATTCTAATTTAAATTTTTTACCTTCTTAACCTTACCAAACATGGCAATGGTCGACACTATGCCACACTCTCATATTCTTGCACAAAATAGGATAAGCTCTCATTGTATGCAAATCCTTAGACCTAGACCTATTCCTTGATGGTTCATTTGAAAAGGCCCTACCTATGTATCTCTTTCAGGGAATTAGAGGCTTCATAACTCACACATAGTTTTGCAACATCATGAATGTCTCATTAAATAAACATTAGTGAAAGTTTATCTTGAACAACTTTATGCCATCATTGAAGAATAACAACACAATATTCTGTGTTCCATAAGTTATTAACTATGCTTTTATACAAGGCTAGTTGTACAATGCTAGCTCACTTGTATAATCATAACATGCTCATTCACAAACCTTAGGTCTTATCAATTATTGCAATCAAGTCTCATTCATCCATTGCTCTTTTAAAACATAACTTCATACATATATGTATATGAATAGAACATACTTATAATACCTTGCTATTCTTTCACTCTTAGTTTTAAATTTAACATATAACAAAGCAAGACAATAGTTAGCCCATATCATCCACATTGCTATGTTAATAAGCATTAAGGTAGCTACAAACTGACCTTATATGAATGTGAGATTTATCACCAAAAAATCATGTCATCAAATAAGATCAACAAACAATCTCTTGATCATATATATCCTCAATAAGATAGTCCAATTATAACAATAAGGTAGATCAAGAAGCTTAGGTTGAAGGATTAATAGTAACATAATAATTCAACCACCCATTATAATTCAACCACCCTCACCAAACAAATTTTGAAAGAGGTAGAATAATCCATTCTTACTTAGGTAAAGATTTCACCATATAAATTTATATAATGGATTAATGGTCCTTGCATAATGACTCCAAATTGTATTGGTATCCTTGGCTCTATTTGACATAGCCTCTGATTAACATTCCCACTTTTAGCCCCTTGAAAGCCAACATTTGTTTAGTCATAATATTTTGATTGAAAATGCCTTGGATTACTTGTAGAGTCTTAATTTGATTAATGTAAGAAGGGATTTTGAAAGGGCCTGAACCCTTGTACAATAAGACCAAATAATAAAGAAAGCAAAAAATTAGGGTCTTGACCATTTATAAAGCTAACTCAAGGCAGGACAAAACAAGCCCAATTTGGCCATATACAACAGAAAAAAAAGAAAACCAAAAGAGAGGGACAACAACCTCCAAACTACAAAGAACAATAAACAAATGAAAGAGTTAAGACATGCCTAGAACAGGTTGGCCTCTTGCTCAAAACTTGAACATGATTTGGGGAAGTGATATAGGACCCTTCATCCTCCTTACAATAGTCCAACAAACATTAGCATCAAAATTATTAGAACAAGGGGAAGTACGGGAGTTTCCACCATGAAGAGCCCATCATAATGCAATGAGAGAACTAAGGAATGATGAGGTGAAGGGTGGCCATCCACCATGTGAGTAGTCTAGAGCTAATCTGAAGCCAAAGGTAAAATGAGCTACGTGAACATGATAGGAGGTACCATACGAGGGTCCGAGGGATGCATTAGAGAAACATTAGAAGTAAAATATTTGTCCTCATCCTGAGAGGTGTCATCCAACTGAGAATTAGGAGCATGAATAGTTAAGTGATCTTTGTTAGCATCCTTCCACCATGTGGTAGAGTCCTTATGACATGAGAGAGGATAAATTGTATCTAGGTGATCAATGGAGAAGCATTGACATCTAAAGGGTAGGCCCTCATAATCCAGAGGTTGAGTCCAAGGCCTATCCCACACCATCAAAACCATGATCTCACGAAGAGGCTTGTATATGTCAATATACACCAAAGTATGAGAAAATTTAGAGTGCCCTATGTAGGAAGTGGATTCATCAACCTTCAAGAAGCGACCAATAGAGTTGCCAATGGACTCATAACAAGAAACCTTTGAAAACTAGAGGGTAAGATTCAAAAGTCTAATCCACATTAAATGCATATTGAGTGGTTTGGTAAGATGGTTAAAGAACGTTGACCAATGTTTAATTGAAAGAGAGTGCTCTCCCTAAGACCACAACTTACCCAAAACCATGTTTCTATCCTCAGAAGAGGCAAAGGAAGCAATGAAAAACCTTTTGAACAAGGGAAGAGCTCAATCTTACTAGCCATAAGAGGCCTCCAAGAAACCAACACCCAGTTGTGCAGGTTGAGAAGAGAAGGCTAAAGGTTGGATAATCTACACACTAGACATCTATAATGGTAGAAATCCCTTTTTCCACCACATTTAGGCCACAAACCACCATCTAGGATGATTTGGTACAAAGTAGAATGAGATTTCAGAGACTTCTCCCTCAAAGGGTGAGTTGAACCAAGCCTAGTTACCAAAGAAAGGCTACATTAACCAACAATAGAATTAGGCACTAGAGGAGGGACACAACCTACATCCACGACATCAAAATTAGGGGTCGAGTCAATTTTAAGAATAGGGCAACCCCTAGGAGAGGAACCTACACTAGAACATGATTGTCATCACCCAACAAGATGCCATAGGCGACCAACATATCCAAAGGAAGAACAACAAACCTATCGAAAGCGGAGGGCATAGATGGGACATGTGAGTTTGAACCTGCAATGGGTGGGAGAGTGGACGAACAACAAGCACATATTTTAGCAAGTTGAATTACTTGTAGAGTCTTGTTAACACTAACTTCCCTCTTTGAATTAATGAATGATCAAACTACATGGCACCCATACCTCCTTAATCTCTAAATCTAATTTTTGGTAGGTTTGAATCATCAACTAACATGATTTGTAGATCTTTGGTGCAAGTATATGAAAGACATAAGATTATAGTTAAGGCATTCATTAAAGGAGCTCAATTACCAAATTTGTTGGATGCAAATTCATTTTGGATAGCCTAGAGCATAAACACATAGTTCCATACAATGTATTTGACAAGAAATTCCAACTACTTTAGGCCATTCTTGTCTTTATTTTAAAAAATTCTTACAATGTTAGTAGGTTAAACTACTCTTTAGCTATTAACAATATTTATTTATATTACAATTAGAGTTAAATATTTTATATTTGTTAAAATGTGTTATTTAAAATTTATATTCTTATTGTATATTGATAATTGCATATCAATATATCCTTTTAGGATGAGGGTAGGGAGGGGTGGAGGTGGGGAGAGGAGGGGTGTGGGTAAGTTGGGCATTGACCAAAATTGATGATTACATTAGAAGTCAATACAATTACACCGTCATCCTAAAATTGACCCATGACATTGACAAAAGCATTCTTTATCAACTTGAAGTTTGGAATTGGAATCCTTCCAAACTAAATTATAGAACATGGTGCACATCTCAAACCTTACCATTGGTGAATCAATAAATATACTTGTTCACAATAGTTAAAATCTGACACCTTTTGGGATATGTATGTTAGATCTAAGAAAGTTCGATCAACCCCTTTTAACATTGTTAACAAAATTGAAAAGCTCTACCCCTCGACCCCATATATAATTTTCTCCTAAGGGTTTGATTACAAGGATAACTTTAAGAACCCCCCCTAGGAAAAAGGTGTAAAAACCTAGCGAGTCTTGTATAATTCTTGAAAAAAAATTTTATTGGTGAATTTTTTTATTTTTGGTAAAAATATAAATTCAATTAGCGAATCTTTTGTAACTACTGGAAGTCTGTAGAAAATTCAAGCGAATTATAATGGTATATTTGAAGGGGTATCAAAAATATAAATTGAGTGTTAAAAATGAAAGTAGGGATACTTTTTGGTATCGCATAGAAAAATGCATTTTGACATTGGTTTTCTAAATGAATTCCCTAGGAATATGAAGCACATCTGTAAAGTAAAAATGTATGCATAACATGCATAATAAATAAATAAATAATGGCACACATAGTATAACAAGGGATTTTACCATGCTCATCTCCACACAAGACAAACATTTATAAATGTCTATGTAAAGGTACATGCAAAATTGGAGGTGATGTAGATGGAAGTACATGTCATTGATTTATTGAGCAGGGATAACTTTAAGGACCCCCTCTCAGAAAAGGTGTAAATACTTGGCGAATCTTGTATACTTCTCGAAAAAATATTAATTATATTGGTGATTTTTTCTTTTTTTAGGAAAAAGTAATAATTCAATCAGTGAATCTTTTGTAATCACTAGAAGTTTGTAGAAATTCTTGGCAAATTATGATTTTTTGAAACTAAAGAAATATTTTCATTAGAGATTAAAACTTGTTTTCAAACCAAAAAAATATTTTCATTGGCGAATTAAACCTATTTTGAAACCAAAAAAATATTTTTGTGGGCGAATTAAACTGTTTTCAAACCAAAAGATATTTCTATTGGCGATTAAAATATGTTTTCAAACCATTTTTTTTTCATTGGCGAATTAAACCTATTTTCAAACCAACAAAAAATCATTGGTGAATTAAACCTATTTTTAAACCAATAAAAAAATTTCATTGGCGAATTAAACTAGTATGCCAATAAAAAAACATAGTGTGGGTGGAAAAAATATCAAATGCTATATATTGTTCTATTCCAGGACAAATTTTCCACACACCCAAATTCCTTGATAAAGTCTCTGAAATGGAGACAGGTTTCAACATTTTGTAAGTTCTTATCAGAAGTGATCCATTGAGCGAAGTACTATGTCTAAAGCCAGATGTCAGTGCAACTTAATGACTAGTAACTATGACTATGAGTTATATTATTTAATAAGTTAATATACTTAGAAAATTAATATAACTGTTTGATGAATGTTTGATGGACGAGTGTAGTTGCAATCTGGAAGCAAATGTCCAAAGCACTAGAATTGCGAATTCAAACCTCTAGAATAACCCTAGAACCGTTAGATTTGCAAATATCAATGGTCGACCTTTTATTAATTATTAAGTGGACCCTTATAAATTTATTAAACATAATTATTTACCTTCCTAAAGTATTATCCTCCAATAGGATTCTCCCACATGAGAATATCGTCACATAATGTCCTTCCGAAGTTCTACAACCAAGAAAAGGACATGCTGCTATGAGCACGAAGACTTGCAGAATCCTTTAATATTCCACCACGTGCTAGTATTCCATGGATCCTACACACAACACTCTCTAGAAGTTCTCTCATGACTTGGAATTAGTCTCCGCTTTGACACTTGTACACCTTTTGCAATTCCGCAAGCCTTTTTCTCTTCATAAAAAATCCTAATGTGGAAGCACAAAAAGAGGTAGGGACCAATTTTATATGAGAAACTTAGATGAACATAAAACCATGTACAAAATTTGATTTTGAATGTGAGCACCTAGGGAAAAAGGATGGGGAAGGCATTATAAAATAAAATTACACAACGATCAGACCTATTAAGTAATAGGGTATGCGGGGTTGCTAAACACATGAGGCTGTGACTTAACAACACAACTTAAGCAAAAGGAAACCTGGATAACCAACCAATAACAAAATATAACAAGAACGCAAGGGTTTAAGAGGGATTAATGGTTTAAAGCTCATATTCAAAGTCAGAGTCAGAGTCAAGATGACTCTCAATCTCATATTGGTGAATGAAAGTTGTTGGTGTTTCCAACTGATTGTTTGTGTTTTCCTGAAAATTAGCTAGTTTTATGCTTAGAAACCCTAGGTCAGTGGTCAATGAACAAGAGATAGATTTACAATTTATCCTGTGCAATTTAGGCTCTACAAAACCAAGTTGGGTCCCCTTATAACATCATTCAACAATAAATTACATTGATGCCTTTGCTAACAAATTCTTCACACAAATTTGTAAGAGGTGTATTTGATGGGCTAAATCATCTCTAGAATCCTCTATATGAAATGTTATGACTTGTAGTGTGGGATTGATCATAACATAATGAAAATTGCAATAAAGTAAAGATTGTTTAGATTTACATCTAATTCTGTCTCAGATTTAAACTTTGAGAATTAGGCTCTTGGTTAAGCGGTGCCTTATCCACACAGTCTAAAAAATGAAGCAAACGCTTACAATAGACCACCCTTTGGCTTCTAATAACCTTATTGCTTACAACAAGAAACCAACCAATGAACAATATTATCAAACTACTTAAAGATCCATATTATAACAACACAACCCCACATAAATGAACTGAAAGCAAAGTTACTCAATTCCTTGAATAGAAGCAAACAAGTCATGCATCCATAACACAAAATGTGAAATGAGAACCAGAAGATAATCCTTGATTATATTGATTCAAAGGTAGTGTACAATAGTGGAGAAAATGACAAATTGATATTAACACTTGGTGTAATACAATGAGTATTTAGGTCATTTGTTGTTATTACAAAGCAAAATTACAACATTTCCTCTCTTAGTTTCAGAGGAATTTATACCTATTCAACCTAAAACCTATACAAATATTTACAAACTTTAAGAAGTAGAACCTTTGAATGAGGCTTGCAATTCCCTTTTATAGACACATGGAAGCAATAAGAAAAAGGCCTCATTCAACCGCCTAGTCACTAGAAGACAAAAATCTAGATGGAGTAATATCTATAAAGGATAAAATTTAGTTCAAAAGAAACTGACTGTCACCCAAAAGTGGTTGGAGATCTTTAGTAGCCTTAAAGTCAGCGCATGGAAGAAGATCTCCCCAAAATTCCTCTTTGCAATAGATAGGACACCTCTAACATTCCCCATCTGACATGACCATACAACAATTATACCTAGTTGTTGGAGACCGATTGAAATGCAACTCAAGTTGCATCATCCTATTCTTCCATGTTCTCCACCTGTATAGCTGAAGTGTCAATCCTAGGTGGAAAAAAGTTATTGAATTTCTCCAAATGTGACTTGTAGTCTTCTTCAATCAAAATTTGCATTAGGTCAGGGAAACCTAACAATCTGTATTCCGGTTTGGTTAGTGCATCAATACATGTATTGAGCTAATCAACATCAACTTCACCCTCTTTATTTATCTTGAATACATAGAAGTGAGAAGATTGGAAAATTTTGATTTCCACTTCCCAAATGCCATGACTTCCCCATCTTCAGGCAAAATTGGAGGCATGTAGAACTCCTTAAAGCCCTCACACGTATCGAGCTCCCTCTTTATCATATCTCTATTTTAATATGATGACTAATTATGTCATCCAGTAAATTTGATTTATCCAAAATGTTAGATACCATGCTACAATCAAAATTTGAATTGTTGATAAGTAATCTTAGCACCTCATCTCCTTGGGACCACTCGATTTGCATGAACCTTAGCCTCATCCACATTTGATTGTGGCTAGAAAATGCATCTTTCAAAATTGTATAACTATCCCAAACTTTGTTCAATTAGGAGAGGATCTTGGATAACTTGTACCCCAAAATTTTATCTACCAAATCAAAGACCTTCTTCATTGATACCTCCTTTACTGTCCTGGCCTTTGTAGTACTCTACTTCAGCTTCTCCCTCAATTCCTTTATTTCAACCTCCAATTTATTCTTATCAAATTAAGCTTGTTCCTCATTTACTTACCGTGGAGGGGGAAATAACCCTTGTACTATATTGAGCCTCTTCTCTAGTCTTAGGTTTAAGGCATTTTCCTTATCAAGGTCTGCTTGCAATTTCTTAACAATTGCCTCTATGAAGAGGGTTGCATTAATTGTTAAGGAGGCCACTTGGGTTGCACTTATGTCTCCAACCCTCCTAATAATGAGATGGCCAGCAAGATAATTAGGGTTTCTTATCACTTGGGGCTTATTGGTCTTAGGGAAAATTGGCCATATAGCCAAATTCTCATGCCCAGGGTGGAATCCAGAACAAAAGTACAAATCCTCTGCATGCTCTTCTGATCCCAAAATTGGGTCCCCCACCCTCGTGCCTTCTTATGGAATCAAATGCAATAGCTGAGGAGATTCCCCAACCAAGCAACAATAAACACATTTCTCTTTTCACCAATTCTCTTCCCCTTTCAGGGGTCATGTCATCCATCTCCTCCTTCACCTTTTGCCAAAATTTGTCAAAGGTTTCTTTTCTCTCTCTTTTAGAGAAGTTGCTTATTGTGAGGGTTAATCTCAACTCCTCCCCCTTATTTTTAAGGAAAAATTCCTTAAACTTATGGGTGGTGATAAATTTTTCATCTTGTAGAAGCTCCTCATAGGCCTTAACCCTAACATAATCAATCGCCTACCCACTAGTTTCAAAATTGATGACCAAACTGCCATCAGTAGGCCTCTCAATCAACATCCTAGGAGGGGGTAGTATTTGTTGTACAATGAGGGCATAACCATTCATATCCTCTGGATCAAGTGGATAATCCACTAAAGGTCAAGCCATTGGAGAAATTGTTTGCAAGGTAGTAATTGATTGGGGAATTTCTAGCACCTCTATTCAGTAAGAAGAAGTGCTTGGTGTGATTAGAGGAACCTATGGAATATTAACCAACAATTCCAGTTGGAATTATCCAAAATAGTCATCATTCTGACTATGGGATCCCTTATGTGCATGAATAACCCCTAGAAAGATGGGTTTGCTCTCTTCCTCTTGTTCTTTGCAATCTGGATTTTGACCCACAACTCTCTCCTTATTGAGGCTTGGCTCTCTAAAGAAAAATTCCTAATTAGGTCCTCAATGTTGTTTGGGTAGTGAAGATAGGAAGACAACCTATAAATTCCTCTCTCCTTGTTGATTAATCCCTCTAGGTCAAAACTCCCAACTTTGTCAATATTCATCTTGTATGGGAGCAACTTCTCCTTAATCAATTCCATGCCTTCCTTTGAAAAGACAACAAAATCAAAGAATGTAACTGAGCTAGGGAGGAGGGAATATTTTTTATTGTTTTTGAAGTGAGTCTTCCATGCCTTCTCTTGACAAGGCAACAAAATCAGAGAATGCAATTGAGCTAGGGAGGAGGGCATGTTTTTTATTATTTCTGAAATGACTCATTAAATTGCCACATTAACTCCAAAAAATGTAGTCCTGTACGAGACATCCTTAGGGAGCACATGGGGTGCCATTGGAGTCCCATATACCTTGATAGCAGTGGCATCTGAATAGAAAAACCACTCACCCCAATTAAGATCAATCCTCTTTTTAGGGGTAAGGTCCTTTAGCCTTAAAAATATTCTTATCTCCTTTGATAATCCCTAATATGTGGGGAGGCCTAGTCCTCTCCTCAGATGCTTTACAAAATATTCTTCAAAGGTAGAGTAATTGGACTGATTACAATCCTTATCCCAAATATAGGTCCACTCGTGGACTGGTAGTATTCCATTTTTCTCTCCCACTGGCTTGATTTGAAGTTGTGGTGGCCATACTTGCACTCCAACATGTAAAATTAAGTGCATTAGAAGGGAGTAATATCAGTGTATGACACCCAATGGATCATTCTTAATTGTACAAAGGGACTTGTGTAATTGATCTGCCACATACCCTACAAAATCATAGGGCCTATTTACATCCCTGCTTTGAATATCTACTGCCAAAACCATTAGACTGATAGGGATGTGAATCTTATTGTCCATTCCTAGGACTTGAAGCAAGGAAAAATATGTCTTCTAGAAGTATGGCTCAAAAATATCATAGGAAAAGGGTTTCAGATTACCCTTGCCAAACCTCAGCAGTTCTACTTCTCTTCTTGGCCCTCTTGGCCTAAATCATGGGAGCCACCTTACTTTGTAGCTATCCATATTTCTTTCATATTCTCCACTCAATGTACCTAGGTCAATTGGTAGCCATGCATTGGGGTCCAACTAGAAGATTGTGCATATATATGATTCCTATCCAGTGGCAAAAAGCTCTAACCACCTGTTATAAACAAATACCTAGTGTAAGGGTTATACACCATAGCCAGTTGTTTGACCAATTCCACATTCACAAATACATTGGGCACCACTAATTTTACTAGACTTAAATTCTAGATATTGCAAATTGGTCTCTTTGAGTAAGCTTTTTTGTAAACATGTTTGAACAATGCATGCTCCTGTTTTGTGATAATGGTGTCTCTGCACCCACTGTTCTCATCGATGAGTTTATCTGTCAAACCCCTAACCTTGGACCAACCTTTGGCCTCTTTCTTTACCCTAGGAGAAATGTAATAATCTCCTTATCTAGAGGCATTCTCTTTTTGGTTGATGTTTTTTGCATTTTAAGTGTAGGGTTTACAAAAACTAGGGTTTTAACAAATTCTTCACAAACCAAAATTTTACAAAAAATTTGGCAGCATATACCCACTATAACTCAGTTTTCCTTTCCCTTGAATTGATTGTAACTAGTCGTTACTTAGAAAAATCCTTTGAATTCACAACTTGATGTTTGGATTACTTGTTTTGCTTGATGTCGAAAAACCCTGATTTCATAGCAGAAAAACCCTTGTTTGCTTCGTAAATTTGCAACACTTCATTTGATTACTTTAGCATTTGTGAATGAAGTGAAATTGAATAGGTAATTTATCTTATCCCTCTTTAATTTGGTAGATATCAATCCCATCCACCATTACTCCTTCGCATGCTTGAACGTGTGACCAATAGGAGACATTGCCGCATTAGCCAGGTTTGAATGTGGACCATTGATCCCAAGATCAACGATCATTGTGTATATTTGAATTTTTGTTTGCAAAGTGACAACCTACTTTTGTCATTATGTGGACTGGTGTCACCATTTTGTAGACTCGCGAAGGTATAATAAGACAAAAATATACCCCCCACGAAGGAAGGGCTCTCCACGTAGTGCACAATGCTGAAACTTGTCATCATCTCACAACTTCACAGCAACAAAAGATCGGTCCCACCATGGCTCCGCGAAGGTCTGAGCATCCACAATAGGAATTAGCACATGGTACAATATGTGTCAAGATTCCATCATTTTGCGATGAAGAATGTGTTAGAATGTCAGAGATTTGCGAAGAGAAGGGCCTTTGCAAAACACACGGGCTTAATTTAACAACTTAAAGTGATTAGGAAAAGGGGGACCAACCATGGACGAGACAATAGGGCTCAAGAAAGTGTAATTAAAACATTATATAAAAACATTATCCCATTGAAAAATTTGGACACACGTCATGTTTTCAGGGTTTCACAAGGCTGGAAAATGACAAAACCAAAGCCTTCATGAACCATAGAGACAATGTGAAACATCGACATGTGTCCAGAGCGCTCAAGGAACATAATACTTTAGGAAGGTAAATAATTACATTTAATAAATTTATAGGGGGCCATTTAATAAGTAATAAAAGGTCAACCATTGATATTTGGACTAAAGGATTCTGCAAGTCTGCGGGCTCATAGGGACATGTCCTTTTCTTGGTTGTGGAACCGCAGAAGGACACTATGTGATGATATTCTCATGTGGGAGAATCCTATTGGAGAGGGGATGATTGCATCTTTTTCAAGAAAATCAAGGCTTTACTCATCATTGAGATTTGTACTTCCCTTCTAGATGGATGACCCACATTCAAAATTGATAAACAGGTAGATGAATGAACTACCATCATGTGAATGAGAAGTAATGGTGGATGTGATAGATGATGGCTCATCTTTTAAGTTAATTGCCTTCATAAATTTTTTCATTTCAATGTAGCTGGTCGTCTCATTTGTTTGATCTGACATAGTAGCAAAATTCACAAAGGTACGCACATTCCATGTCAACTTGAGCTTTGAACAATTAAAAAATAGGTACACCCTTCTTGGTAAAATTAACCATTGTTAAAGTCTTGAAGCTCATAATAAATTCTGCAAAATCTGTTGCAAAAGATTGTAAAGTCCGAACAAGATAGTGTAGAATTGTTTTAAAATCATTATGGAATTATGAGTCGATCAAACACCCAACCCTTTGGCTCTACATCTAAAAGATCCTTTGAGGAGGATATTATGGCCTAGTTGTTGGGTTCCTCAAAACAACTTGTGTTCTCCCTCTTCCCTAATGCAGTAGATGAGATGGTAGACAAAGCTAGAAATTATAGAGATGTAAACCTAAAGGAAAAGCACTATATAATTATTGGATGGAAATTACTTCTACATTGGCATGGAAAAGAAACCATCGTGCCCCTATCTCCAATGCATGTACATGATTTGGGAAAGCTAATTGTTCCTAATGTCTTTATAAATGTGGAACTCATCAGATGCCTTGCTTTTGGGTATGATGAAAATATTAGAATAATTAGACCATTGGATGGAAGTGTCGTAATGGATAAAACCATGGAGTTTATTTTTAAGGTTTTTAGACTCAATGTGGCTGCAAGTAAGGTTATAGTCCTTGCTTCTTTAAAAAGAAAATACCGACAAGACAAAAGTAGCTTTAGAGTGAAATGGATCCCTAGGTTTAGACATAAAGGCTACACAAGGTCACTGAGAATCCCTAATAAAAAATATAAGCCTTTTGATGTCAAGTCTTTTGAAGACTATTTCAGAAGAACATATTGGGCATTATGTATATGGCTGTTGATATACAACATCATTTTGTCAATAGTGACTTTGACTATGCCAACTTTTTAGCTGAGGCTATTCATAATCAACTGGTGGAAATTAAGAGAAGTGGTAAGGAGGTGAATTTCAAGTGGTATTCTCTCCTTTCCATATACTTTTATACAAAGAGAAAAATCATTTAAGAAAATTTTTACAACTTAACATGAAAGATAAAGATGGGAACAATCTCTTAGTGCATTATTGTACCCATATTTGGGAAAAATATTATAGTGAGTCCAACTATGTTATTTTTGAGAATTACTTTGTAAGACAAGTCATGACAAGGCTAGGTCTACCTAGAATCAAATTACACAAGGAAATTTTGGATTTCCTTAGGCCCAAAGATAGGAGGCCGAAGTTAGGAGTACACCATAACTAGGGAGATTACTACCTCTATGATAGCTCAATTGTTATTAGAATTATGGTTGCCCTCTAGCCCCCCATGTGCTACCCAAATATGTGTCACCCATGCTAGCATTCATGAAAACTATATGGCAATTGAATGAGACTGATCAGTTTCATTTAAGGAAACAAAAGAAAGGGCCTTTTCAAATTTCACTTCAACCAGAGACAACTTAGGTAGGATGAAATAAATTCTTGGGGAATACAGGTTATTTCAAGTAAAAGTTATGGATTTTGACCCTGAAGGTTTCATACACGAGGTTAGGAAAAGTATCAGAAGGTATGCTTTTTTCCATCATGTTTATAAAAATAAAGATGCCATAAGAAATTATAAGGATGAATATAAGTTAGCTAACATAAAGGAAAAATGGATTGCATTAATCAAGGTAGAGGCTTCTAGGAAAAAGAAGGATAAGGATTATCCTAGAGCATTTTTTGATATTGATGACCCAAATGCCAAGGTTCAGGCAATGTTGAAGAATTTTGACAGAGTTGTAAGGCCCCTTCCCTAGAAGAGAAACTAGCAAAGTGGCCTAGACCTGAACTTTCTATTAGAAGGCCCCAATGGCCTGTTATTAGAGAAAATGCACAATCTGAATCACCACAGGTCACTCCCTCTCTTCCCCCTCAATTAGTCAGTGTAGATTCTTCCCCAAGAGAGCAACCACAAAAGAGGATGAAAGTTGAGCAACCACCATTATTGGTTGACTATCCCATCAATCTAGATGAAAGTGAAGATAAAATTTAAAATTATATGCCATCCCCCCTAAGACCAAATATTGCTGGAATTATTCAACAATGGTTTGAGTTGGATGTGGCTATGGAGAGAGATAACCTCAATGATGTGAGGGAATTTACATTGTTCATAATTCATTTTTGATGATGAGTTTGCAAAATCATAGGAGTTTAAAGATTTTGTTATGATAACAAAGAGGGAGGAGTAACATAAAAGTGTTCAGTTGGCACAAGTAGATGTTCCTAGAGAAAAGTATGATGAAGTAGTTGCAAAGGTAAGGGTAGAAATGAAATTTGAGTCCAAAAAAATTATGCCTAAATAAGGGAGAAGAATGGTGCAAGATAGTGGATTGCTATTGCTCCCTGAATGGGATATTGCTTCTACAATTGTCTTTGATACTATTAGAAAACAAGAGGGAGAAGTTTTCTCCATAGAAGGGGAAGCAAAGATGGCATTGTCAGGATTAGGGTTCAATGCACATTGGGAAGCCCTTGCAATATGGGCCCTTGCCCCAACTACAAACAAGCCCATGATTGTTGAAGCATCGAAGGGTATCAAAGGGAGCTTGATTGTAAAGAGGGTGTTTGACACCTCTGCCCTTGAAGCTGCTGCATTAGTGGTAGATGCTACCAATTTTAATGAAGCTATTGTTCAAAGGTTGCAAGAAAGATTTAATACATTGTTGAAGGAACATATTGATCTCATGTAAGCTTACAACTAGTAGCAGGTATTATTGGCTGAAAAAACATCCCTTCTTGCAAGTATGCAAGAAGAAATATCCTCTTCTAAAGTTCCCCCTTCTCATGTGATGATTGAAAACAAAGAGCTTAAAGAAAAGATTCAAATGTTGGAAGAGCACTTGAAGAATGCTCAATAGATTCAAAAAAAGGAGAATGTGCATATTGGAATGTGCATCATGGAGCACATAATGCCTAAAATCTTAAGAAGGCTAGAAGATACTTGTGTGGATCATATGTGAATTTGAGAGGTGCCATTACCAAAATAAGTGGGGATCAAGAGTGGCTCAAATGTATATTTAAAAAATGGAATCCTAGATTTACATCTTTGGAAGGCATGTATAAGGGATCTATAAACACATTTGATGCACCCCACCTAAGTTCTATCTTATTTTTGATATTTTCAAGATGGCACAAAATCATAAAGGGTATATGGAAAGTATAATTGAAGTTGCACGAGGAAAAATGAACTCTCTTAAATGTTGAAAATAGGGTTATACCCCGCCTGATAGAAGATAATGGGGAGTTGAAGACCCTAGAGAAATGGAAGGATAGTTTCAATATTGTAATCCCCAAACTCCTAATTTGCAAAGATGACAAAGTTGATATAAATGAGCTTAATTCCTATTCAGATAGGTTGGTCAATGCAGATCATAACATGGATTTTTTTTGTAGAGAGACCAGTGCTTTATTTGACGCCAAGTATCATCAAAATTTGAAGAATGTGAAAACACTCTTAGCTCATGACTGGCCTTTTGAGGATATGTTTAAGGCATGAAATGAAAAGTATAATTGTTTACCTAACCTATGAGTGGATCCATGTTTTTATTCCTATGCCTCATGTCCGAAATTTTGGTTGTTAGAAATGTCTACGATG
Source organism: Sequoia sempervirens (assembly GCA_007258455.2). Classification (NCBI taxonomy): domain Eukaryota; kingdom Viridiplantae; phylum Streptophyta; class Pinopsida; order Cupressales; family Cupressaceae; genus Sequoia; species Sequoia sempervirens. The sequence goes on from VDFB02359270.1 coordinate 54,564, forward strand.
AGGTTCTTTTCTTGTTGCTTCGCTTATGTTATAAAAGGGAATCTTGAGCCTCATTCAAAGGGTTCTAATTTTTTGATCTTTCATCTCTGTAAGCTCTTTTTGCACAAATTAAGCTTGTAGACACCCAAAAATGTCCTCTTACAACACCTGTCACAACATTACATCATTTAGGCATCTTGTAACATGTTTTTCCCTAGGTACCCATGTCATCATCTAATTAGTTAAATAAATCTTATTTATTTGACTAATTTAATTTATTCCCTTCCTATGCATAATCCATCCATTCCTCTAATGTTAATTAAATAATTTATATTATTTAATTAATTAAATCCTTTCTATTCATTCTTCTAATGTTAATTAAATAATTTATATTATTTAATTAATGAAATCATAAATCCAACATTAATTAAATAAATCAAATATTTATTTAATTAATAAAATCCTAAAAATATCTTCTCGCTTTCTTTCCAAAATTGAAACTCATGTGTATCTAATTAATTAATTTAATTAGATAATTCATCAATTATCCTTCTCGTCTTTTTCAAGATTTATTTCCTTTAAAATAGGAAATGAAATCTTTCTATCTTTTTTGACATCTTATCTCATCTCGTTGTATTTCCTCTTTTGTCAAAAATCAAATCCTTATTGAATCTTGTCAAATCTTATCTTCGTCAACATCACAGCTCTATAAATATGGCCTCTCACAATACATTTAGGGGGTTGATTCATCTAGCATCCGACTCCAAAAATCATCTATCATTCTCTTCATTTCATTTTCATCATCAAGTCGTTATGTGCAAGAATGAGCACTAACACTCCTCTATTGTCAACCCTTCAAAATCTTGCATTCTCATGCAAGTGGAGAAGAGCAATGGAGATAAATCGAGTTAGCAAGATTGGTTTGCATTTGTGCTTCTTATTGTGATTTTCGTGTTGTTTCGTACTCTATTGTGCTTGATAGGATTTAATTAATTTATTGTTTTCAAATTTAAATTTGATTGAATTTTCCTATCTACAAAGCTATTTGATAGCACAAATAGGAAATGTTGTAATTTTTCTCTATAATAACAACAAATGACTCAAATACTTAGTGTATTTCTTTAATTTTGAATATCGACCTATCTTTCTCTCTAGTACATTGTATTCACTATCTTTTGACTCAAAATAATCAAGGGTTATTTATAAGTTCTCATATCACATCATGTGTTATGGATGTTGAACTGTTAGCTTCTGTTCAAGGAATGGATTAATATTGCTTTCATCTATTCATCAAAGATTATGTGAATGCAATAACGATTTATAAGTAGTGTGATAAGTGTTGTTCTTTTCTTGGTTTCTCATTGTAAGGCGACGAGGTTATAAGAAGCCATGAGTTGGTCTGTTGTAGGAGTATATTTCATTTTTTAACTCTGTTGTGGATAAGGCACTGGTCAAAATAACTCATAAAGTTTGAAGATTGATGCAAAATCACATATCAAATCAAAAATCAAAAATTTTAATTGATTGCAAATTTTATGTTTAATGTTCAAATCCACGCTAGCAAGGAAACATTAAACATTGAGTTGAATGATGAATAACTGAGAACATGTAAAATTTATTAGTATGGCACAATTAAAATATGAAATTATTAATAATATGTTAATGTATTCATTCTAATTCACAATTTCATGGAATACAATATAAAATATCATCAACTACAGTTTGGAATATGATTCACGAAATGTAGTGTAAATACCTAAGAACTAATAAATCACTTCCGTTTGCCAAATCACATCCTAGTCCTCACTCTACCGATGAGATTGCGAGCTATCTTGACTCTGAGTCTGGCCCTCATTTTCTTCGCCCTATGTATGTCCGCTTAAAAGCATCTCAAGTTCAACATTCATTTTCACTATCACTTGTGCCACTACCACCAATGTTTTAAGTGTTGCAAAACCCTCTTAATTTCACATGTGGAATTCCAAATTGTGAGTTCCCCTTCAAAAGGAAAACTTCAGACATTATACCTAGTTGCAAACACCCTCAAGAATTTTTCCAAGTTCTTGTCTAGTTTGTTTCTTATCTTTGATTTCAAAAACCCCAATGCGTTGAAAAATTTCTCATCCTCCACCAACCCCAATAACATTGTTTGAAATAAATCAACAAGTTTGAAATATTCTAATAATGAATCACACAATATTTCACTTTTACCTAAGGTTGTCCAAACCCTTGTTATTGATCCCACTTCCATGGGATTCTCCATGGACTCAAACTGGTCAATAGTACTTACTGCAAAAAACTTTGATTGTTCTTTAAGATTAATTTTATTTATAATTCCTCCTATTTTCTATCCATTAGAACTTTTCAAAAAGTGTTTGACCAAGGTAATTACTTTTTTATGAAAATAGTTTAGGTTCCTTCGGTTGCTTGGAATCCAAAATTGAGGATACACAATAGACATGGCTTCAAGTATTTCTTCTCGAGGGAATCATTCATAAATCTCTATGGAAAGACATTTTGCAATATATTTTTAATTATCACTTTCAAATTTAACAATATCATTAAAAGCTTCCTTTGTAATAGGTACTTCTTTGGTAGAGCACCTAATTGTCATACAATAATGCATTGGTATCTCAAATCCACGTACAAAGACACATAACTAATCGCTTGCATTAAACTATAAATAATTTTCAGGATTATTCAAGTCTATAATTAATTTCCAGCTTACAAAATTTGGACTTTGAAATGGATAATTTGTTAGATCTAGATATAGATTATCGAGGGTCATGCATGTCATTCTACGTAGTTTAGTATATTCATATATATACATAGTTATGTCTTGGGATTTCTTCACAAGATTTTTCATTTCATCCAACATGGGGATAATACAAACTAAAGTTAAGAGTGTCTCTATATCACTTAACCTATGTAAGAGGTTAGGAGATTTGTCTACTATGATGTGATGTTCATACACTACTCCAACCAAGGATCGATATTATGAAAAACTCATTGCACTGGTCCATGCAAGGAGATCCATATGGTATCAACTTCCTTAAGAAGCTTGTTTCCTCTTGTTATTCCCTCAACAAAATTTTGAAATTTTACAAAAAATTTGGGACTTTGGCAGAAGTATGCGTAGAGCTTGCAGACTAGATTTTCAACTTTTGATACTGTAGGAAACTTGCTTACAATTCTAAATTCTAAATTCATTTTATGAGCCATGTAGTGAATTCCAATCATGTATGGTGAACAAGTAGTTTGTAACTTTACACAAAGACCGCTTTGGTGATGGTGACCTTGCATTACTATAGCTCCATCAACTCCTACACACACCAACTTTTTGGCAATTGTCAAGTCATCCATACCTCCAATTTCATTCAAAGATTCTTTAAATAGTTCAATTAGATTTTGTGATGTTGAAATTTCCTTCATTTTGTGAACAAAAATAAGATGAGGTTGACATACATGTTGGTGTACATTATACACATGAATACATACCCAAGAATTATTATCTACCGCAATAACTAAAGATAATGCAATGAAGTTTGACTCTTTTATTTTCTCTTGTAAATCTTTCTTTTCCAACACAACAAGACAACTTGCCCAATCTCATCCAATGTTTATTGACCAATATGTGCTAGGAAAGGTAGGAAAACCCAAAAAAGATAATAAATTAAAATATTTAGGGTAGTCTATCATAGGAAACCCTCTGGAAAAAATATGAAAAACAAACTCATCTGAACAACTTTTGCTAGTTGTGCTCCTGCCATTACCTTTCCAAATTAAGCTTCAATTGAACCTCCACATGCAACAAGCTTCACCATTCTTTTCATATGCTCATCATATTCTAGGGCATACTTAACATGAAGACATTCTTCCTTTGATTTCTATCTTACTACTATTTTTTCCTTTCCGTCTATGATTTTTTTTTCATAAACTTTATCGATATGCTTTTCTATAGTAGCAAGCTGTAGCTGTAACTTCTTGTCTCTTTTACATTTCCAACTACAAATCTTACACTAGCATTTTGTTGGAGGTTCATCTTTTTTTGCATTCTCCATTGGTTCAATGAATGGGTACTTTGACACCCAATCAATCTAAAAATTCCTTGTCACATCCCACTCTTGCCCCGTTTTTGATTTGAATTTTCTTTTCTTGCTAACAACATCATCTATGACGCCAACATTTCCATGCAAGTCAATTTTCTCATTCTAGATAACTAGGGTATCCCTTGGAACATCTTTTGTGACATTTCCATCCTCATCTAACTCAATTAACTCAATCCCATCTTCCAATGAGGTATTGTGAATGCCTTCATTAATATTTGGTGCAAGAGTTGATGATGTAGTTCTATCTTGATTTGATGGATCATAAACTTTGCCAATTCCAAAGTAAGACTTTATGGTAACTCTACATTTTGGGCGTTTTGATGGCCTCCCAGTCCCTTCACTACCCTGAGGAGTTTTACCCTTGTTGCACGTGTTGCTTGATATCTTGATCTCTCACTTTGAATACAAGCTAGAAAAAAATGTCTTCTTGTTTAAGGAAATAGAATATAGATACCATTCCATACTCAATATCATCTTTAAGATTGAAGCAAGAATGCAAAAGAGATTAAAAATCTTATAACACTGTGAAGAAATGATTACTTAACTTTAGCTTTTCAATGACTTGCTATTCATTAATGCAGGAATGCATGTAGTTGTAAGTTTGTAACTTGCCTATGATCAAGGTTCAAAATCCAACTTAAAAATTGAGAGCTCACAAGTTTAGAACTGAACAAAATGTGTAAGAATAAATTAGAGTTTTGATTGTATTAATATTAATCCATATTTGGAAAATTCTGTGGGATTTTAAAATGGTATAGTAAAAAATTGGTAAATCCCTCGTGATTATACAATGATACATTTAAATTTTGGACGAATCAAACCTCAACGGAAGACATACGTTGTAATTTTCAAGGCGATTATGGCCCTACAATTAGCATGGAGGTGTCATAGTAAGTGGTGAAATGTGTCCTCAAATGCAGTTATTTTTAATGTTATTGGTGAAATGGGTCCTCATAAGCAATTACTTATAAATTTTAATTAGTGAAATGGGTCCTCACACATAGTGAATATTTAATGATGTTGGCGAAACGTGTCCTGATACACAATGTTGTTTTACTAATATTGGCAAATATGTAGGTGATTTAATACATTCTTTTGAGATTTCCGAAAAAAATATTAATTAGTCCATTTGAAATGCGTAGTTTGTTATGGGGAAAATATTACTTACATATGCCTCATAAAATAAATCAATGGTGAATGGAAATCTATTGGACCAATAATTCATAAAATCAGGGTGATTTGGCCACCCTGTTGGTTGCGATTTATTCACCAATTTTGACTTGGCCGATATGTACTATTCACCAATTGGTAAAGATTCACCACAAAAAAAATCCCTGTTATTGAGTGAATCCTCTAGGAAGATAAACCATACATGCAAAACAAAAAAATGTATGCATAGAAATGCATAAAGAAAAATAAAATAATGACACACACAATATAATTAGATATTTTTACCATGCTTATTTCCACAAAGATGAACATTTATACATGCAATTATATAGGTGTATGTGAATTTCAAGGCCACATAAATGGAAGTGCAAATGATATTCAAGAAAGAAGAGTTGAGTATAGAGCATACATGCAAAGCCAAAAATATATGTGTACATAGACATAAAGTAAAAGTAAATGACACTTGCAGTATAATGAGAGGTTTTCCTCTCAAAATTTTAGGAAAAATCAAACAAAACAACATAATATTTTATAGTAACTCAAATCATTCACAATATAATAAGATATTTCTCACTTGTGTTTAATCTTAATCTATATAGATTTCTATAAATTATGCATCCTATAACCACTAAGTGATATTACAATAAAATTAAAATTAAACTTCATTTTTATTTATAAAGATTGAATTTTTTTTCTTCAAAAACATCATTTAAATTCTAACCTCAAACTCCAACCTAAATAGTACTTTAAACCCTATAATTTATTACAACATATACAATTTATAAAAGATATCAAACATTCAAATATACAACAAACATTCAATAAGAAGACAATTTTTTTTTTTGATCGGTTAGAAGACAATTTTTTAACAAATGGTCATCTCCATAATTCTTTTGGCTATTCAAAACATTCTTATTAGTTCCTCCTTGAAGCAAGAATACTAATAATGCATATGTCAGTGATCCCACAATAGTGATTTACAATTTTGGCCAAAGCCCGGACACTCAAATATATTTTTTTAACTAAATCTTCACTTTCGAGCACCTATAGCAGCTAAACCATGAGGAATTTGAAGATGATGTAAACTAGAGTTTCGTGAAATTTTGTCTATAGATTCTAAATATATTTTTTTCAAAATGTTTGGAATCAGATTGCACTTCTTTTTCCATCTCCCTCAAAACTAGTTTTTTTCAGAAAACAACATTTTTTAAAAGTGGCGCTCACGTATAAGCATAACTTTTTTCCATGAAGGATAAAATTCTAATTCTTTTCGAATTTGGATTTCCTCTGATATCTAGTGCTTCCACTTGGTTAGATATTTTTTTTATTGAATATTTTTCTTTAATCAAGTTTTGAATTCAAACCAATTATAATTCAGACATAGCGACCGTTATAGCGTAAATTTTTTGTATGTATCGAAATTCAATTATTTTTTCTTTGTTGGATCAAGGACTTCAATATCTAGTGCACTAATATTTTTATTTTTTTTTTTAATAATCTGATATTTTTCCACATGTGCAAAACAAAGAGCTTGATTTTGGTGAAAAACCACATTCACGAAATAAAAAATAAATATAATAATCAAATTAAATTTATTTAAAATTATACTTTTTGGGAAGCTTAAAATAAGTACCTACATACTTGCAAAAATAAATTTTAAATGAATTCATTTGATCCCCCAAAAGGTAAATCAAAAGTGGTTTTTTATCAGCATTTTGATAGGTGTAAAGGAGACTCTGTTATAGGTATGGTTTAAAACTAGCGGGGTTCTATCCAAAGGGGTTTGATTTAAGGTAGTTTGATCAAACCCTCTTCAATTGGAATTCTTTAAATGGAACTTTTCAAGGCTTAGATCATTATATTTTATAAAAATATCTGATTTCAGCAAAAATCAGTTCCTCGTGTAAATTGTAAACCACTATTGTGGGCACCCATGTTACATTTTATTAGTTGTAAAAAATGAACCAATGAAATGTTAAGAGTTAAAATAGTTTGACCAAATTTTCTAATGTATATTTTTCTTCAAATTTGTTTTAAAATATCAAAATTAATTTATCTACCATTCTATTGAATAATATGTTGTGAAAATTAATATCTGTGTGATGTAAGCTATGGAATCTTTTAACATTTTTCATTTTGACTATAAAAGAGTTAATAGTGCAAACTTATTTTTATGTCACTTTTTAATTCTATTTATTGTATTATTTGATAAATGACATTATTTTTTACTTAAAGAGTTATGGGCCAATGAATGTAATTTTTTTTAAAATCATATTAGAGATTGTGATTAAAATAATTTAAAATAAAATAAATAACATTACATCTATTAGTTTAAAATATTTTTAAAAAATTAACAATAAGAATTACAATTTTAATAAAGAATAATGAATAATTACATTTTTATTTATTTGATATCTATTTGCTTCATAGATTATTTAAAGTAAAATGCATTCTTGTTCACATGCAATTATTAAATTGCATCATATTTATAGCTTTAATTTTCATTTGGCATTGCCTTTCTTTGATTAACATTTGCAACATAGTTTGAACTTTTATTGAATTATGTTATTTTATTTTCACTTTTAAACATCATTTAGAAGCAAAAATTTGAAAGTGTTGTGGAAACATAAAACCCACAAACTTTAATAATATTGCAACACAAATTAGTTGCAAAGAAATATAGAAGAAAATAAAATGAAATAATAGACAAGACACAAATTTATGTGGTAAAACCTTAACAATATGCCAAGGAAACATCCACGGGGAAAAGTGTTGGTATACTTATTGCTTAGAGAAGCTGATTACAACCTTCACGCAACTACTACTTGTCAATTATAATTCATTACAATAATAATTTTTCCTTCAAGGCAACAAGATATATATAATATCTTCAACCTGTGTCAAACTTAGAAAAAAGCCAACTTTATTTTTATTGTTTTGTTTTATCCTTTTTTTGTTTTATTCCTTTATCTTTTCCAAAGATAAACTTTTACTTTCTTTCTATTTTGTTGTCATTATCCAACAATATCCACCTTGACAACAATTTACTTGATACTTTCCCATGCCCATTCATCACCTTTTCTGCAAGCCAAGAGAAGTCAAACATGATGCAGGAGCATCCTTGGTTGTAAAGCAATCCCGTGTGAACCAAAAACATTTATTTTCTTACATTTCATTTAGTAGTTCAACATTCATTCCACATTTCATCGTATTACTGTTTCTCAGCTCATGGAGTAGGATATAGCATCTACACATGGTCATCTACAACATATCCATATTTTAGATCATTTGCATTTGTTTTTCAAAATTTATCACTCTCAGATTTCATCGTAATTCATAGTCAGAGCATTTGGGGCTGACCTGGTCCAAATTTCTTAGTGCATACCTATTCTAGAACATCCAGAGCTTAATGGGACATCCTACAAGAATTTTGGATCCAATGGGTTCTATCTTGGAGATTCACAAATCATTTCATTTTGTGAAGGATTATCTTCTTATGTTTTAAGGTCAATCTTCATGTGGGATAATTCATCAGATTTTGTAAACCCTTATGGCTGACACAAACCTTTGCTAGATTTGGAGAATCATATTTAAGAGCATTTGTAATCATTTGGAAGTCAGTCATCAAGTTAGAGATAGTTTAGGATTCAATATTTCTGATCTGCCTTGTTGAGGGACTATAATAAGGCCTTTGGCCAGTTGTAATGTTGAATGCCCTTGCGGAAAACCTGTGAGCCCTAGTTATTCACCCATGAGGCATATGTTGCATGTAAGATTTCCAATTCAATAAAGATTCATATTTGTAGAATACTTTCTTGTGTTATTTCTGCTATGTTGACTCTAAGCTACATGGTTTAGATTGTTCTTTTTGGACCCTCCACTCGTGATTGCATCAAGTGGTATCAGAGCGAGTTTGCGAGTCCTGAAGGCATTCCCTGTGGTGAAAAAATCACCGACTTGAGACAACCTGCACGTGTTTTCAACCGATCACTGATTGTGAGACACTTGAAACCCTTGTAGCTAGATCACCAAATTGAGGCAGTTGCACCAAATTCAAGGGGAGAGATACCACTGAGGAGAGTGCCTGCTATGGTGAATGTTGCTAGAAGAATAGATGAAATGTTGGAAATGATGCACAAAATGCGAGTCCGATTAGACATAGTAGAACAAGATCGAAGGAAAGGCCTAAACCTTAGACAAGAGGATGAAAGTGATGATGAAGCAGATCATGTTGCAAATCAATTTGCAGAAGATTAGATGAGGATGTTGAAAGCCATTTAGAAAATTGGTAAGTGACCTAGAGTTGAAATTCAAAATTACATGGGAAATTTAAACCCTAAAGAATTTGATTGATTGGATGAATGAAATGGAAGAATATTTTGAATATGAAAAAATTGAAGATCCAGAAAGAGCGAGATTTGCGAAAAAAAAGTTGAAAGATCATGTTGTATTATGGTGGAAAGAAGTCCAATTGGATAGAAATAGAAGAGGAAAGGAGAAAATCATCAAATGGGATAGAATGGTGACAAAGTTGAAAAATTAATTCATACCAACTGATTATGAACTTTAATTGTTGAAAAGATTGCAGAACCCAAGGTGAAATGAGAGATTTGTGAAGGAGTATACTGAAGAATTCTACAAGATGATCATTAGAACCAGACATAGTGAAGCAAGTAAATAAAAGGTGGTGAGGTACATCAATGTACTAAAGAAAATAATTCAAGAAGAATTGAGCCTGGTGAAGATGACATCAGTTGAAGAAGCATATTAGTTTGCATTGAAAGTGGAAGAGAGGTTGAACAAAAAGTTTAAACAAAGACATAAAAGTGCAAGAGGAAGATTCTAGAGGAGTGGATCACAATTCGGAGAAAGAAGACCCTATGCAGAGCAAAAAAGGGATGTAAAGCCCTACTGCAATGAAGAAAAGGATTGTAATTCATACTGTAGAGGAAGAGAAAATAGAAATTTCTACTGCAGTGATAGAGGAGGTCATAATTTGTACTGCAATGATGGATAATGGAGAGATGAAGGGAGATCTGAGAGGAGACAATTCAGAGGAATTTTTTCATGTGTGGAGGTAAAGAACATAGAGCATTTGAGTGTCATCAAGTCCAAGTATCAGAAAGAGGATTGAGAATATTGGAAGAACAACATATGCAGAAGAATAACATGTTGAATCCCCTAATTCAGTTGGGAAACCTAAGAAAGGTGAATCACTGGTGATGAGGAGAGCTTTGATGCATGAAGAAGTGATTGAGGAACCACCACAAAGGAAGAGTTTGTTCAGAACTAGATGTAAGTTCAGAGGAAAGTTATGGAAAATTATCATTGATAGTGGTAGCATTGATAATCTAGTTTTTGAGGAGATGGTGACCAAATTGAATTTGAAGAGATTGAAACACCCAAACCCCTATAGGATAGCATGGATTAAAGATGAGCATAATATGTTGGTGAATGAGCAATGTTTGGTGAAATTTCATATAGGATCACATAAGGATGAACTATTGTGTGATATTATTCCTATGGATGCATGCCATTTACTATTAGGAAGACCACAGAAATATGATAAGAAAACAATTCATGATGGAAGGAGAAATACTTATACTGTGACTTCAAATAGAAAGAGAATTAATTTGATACCTTTGGAGAGAGAGGAAAAATGTGAAGTGTGTAGTATTGCCAGACTATGCTTGGTAGATGGAAGAAAATTTCTAGATGGATTGAGGCACGCGAATGTGTTTTGTATTGATTCCAAAGAAGGGTAGAAGTCCAGACACAACAAAGGAAGTTGATCCACCATAGATAAAAGTAGTAGAACTGTTGATAGAGTATGAAGAAATCATATTAGAGAATGTACCAGAGGGATTACCTCTAGTCGGGAGCATCAGTCATCACATAGACCTTATACTAGGAGCAAGTTTTCCAAACAAGGAAACACATAGAATGACATCAACAAAGAATTCAAAATTGAACCGACAAATATAAGAGTTGTTGAGGAAGGGATTGATCAAAGAAAGTTTAAGCTTATGTGTAGTACCTATTGTACTTGCACCAAAGAAAGATGGAGAGTGGAGAATGTGTACAGATTCAAGAGCAATCAATAAGATCACTGTCAAGTGTAGATTCCCATTGCCAAGGATGGATGACATTATGGACTATTTGAGTGGAGCTAAGTATTTCACAAAGATTGATCTCAAAAGTAGATACCATCAGATCAAAATTAGAGAAGGAGATGAATGGAAGACTACATTTAAGAATAATGAAGGATTTTATGAGTTGTTAGTGATGCATTTTTTATTGACCAATGCATCGATCACATTCATGAGATTGATGAATGAGGTGTTGAAAAAATTATTAGGTAGGTTTGTCATTGTTTATTTGGATGATATTCTAATTTTTAGTAAGACCAAAGAAGAACATTTGTGGCACATCAGACAAGTATTGCAAAGGTTGAGGGAAGAGAAATTGTTGATTAATGTCAAGAAGTGTAGTTTTATGAAGACAAATTTGGTATATTTGGGTTTTGTTATTTTTGTTGAAGGATTGAAGATGGAACCTGAAAAGGTTAGAGAAATTGTTGAGTGGCCTATACTGGTGAACATTGGAGAGGTTAGATCAGTCCATGGATTAGCAAGTTTCTACCAAAATTTTATTAGGAGATTTAGTAGCATTTGTACACCCATGACAAAGGCGATGTGAGGAGATAAGAAATAATTTAAGTGGACATCCAGAGCATAAAGGAGTTTTGAATTGTTGAAGCAAAAGCTGATAGAGCATCCAGTGTTATCATTACCTGATTTTGACAAAGTTTTTCAAGTTGATTCTGATGCAAGTGGAAATATAATTGGAACAGTATTGAGTCAAGAAGAAACACCTATAGCCTATTTAAGTGAGAAGTTGAATGATTCCAAAAGAAGATATTCAGTTTATGATTAGGAATTCTATGCCATAGTTCAAGCCCTGAAGAAGTGGAGAAATTACTTGTTGCCTAAGGAGTTTGTGTTGTACAATGATCATCAAGCTTTGCAGTATTTGAAACAGTTAAGGGAAGTTGAATCAAAGACATATGAGATGGGTTGATTTTTTGCAGAGTTTTACATTTGTGTTGAAGCATAGGAGTGGCAAGTCAAACAAAGTTGTAGATGCATTGAGTAGGAGGAATTCCCTAACAAAGATGCAGATAAAAGTATTGGGTTTTGAAGAACTAGAGCACATGTATGAGGATGATCCAAATTTTGTTGAATCTTGGAGAGCATGTAAGGAACCAGCAGTGACAGACCGGAGCCAATGGTTGGACTATTTCATTCAAGAAGGCATGTTGTTTAAGGAAAATCAATTGTGTATTCCAAGGAGCTCAATGAGGGAGAATCTAATTAAGGAGAAGCATAGTGGAGGACTAGTAGGACATTTTAGAGTTGATAAAACAATAGCTTTGGTAAGTGAACACTATTTTTGGTCACATATATATAAGGATGTCAGGAAGCATGTTCAAAGTTGCAAAATTTGTCAAGTTGCAAAATGAAGCAATTAGAATACTAGAATGTACAAACCTTTGACAGTACCAAAGAGACCTTGGGAAGACATAAGCATGGATTTCATATTGGGATTACTAAGAACATAGAGAGTACATGATTCAATTATGGTAGTAGTGATTTTTTTTTATAAAATGACACATTTTATTCCTTGCAAGAAGATTAATAATGCTATGCATGTTGTTTACCCATTTTTCAAGGAAATTGTAAGAATACATGGATTACCTAAGAGTATTGTTTCAAATAGGGGCACTAAATTCATTGGATACTTTTGGAGGAAATTGTGGAAGAAGATGAAAAAAAACCTGAAGTTTAGTTAAACATATCACCCCCAGACAGATGGATAGACAAAAGTGGTAAAAAGAAGTTTGGGTAACCTATTAAGATGTTTGGTTGAAGATAAGACAAGAAATTGAGATATAGTTCTACTGCAAACAAAATTTGCATACAATAATTCAGTAAATCGGAGCACAAGGAAGACACCATTCGAGATTGTAGTTGGAATACATCCCAGAGGAGTTGAAAAGCTAAGAGACATCATCTTGGAGGATAAGAGGAGTGTCGAAGCAGAAGAGTTTTCAAAATTCATGGAAACATTGCATAATCAAGTATGAAAGTAGTTGAAAGACATGAACAATAAGTATAAGGAGAAGGCTGGTGAGAAAGGAGACAAAGAGTTTGTTGTTGGAGATGAATTGATGGTATATCTGAGCAAGGAGAGATTTCCAATAGGAACATACAATAAGTTGAAGATGAGAAAGTTTGGACCGTGTAAGATTCTAAGGAAGTTTGATTTTGGAAATGCATATGAAGTGGAGTTACTAGAGACATTGGGTATATCACCTATTTTCAATATTGCAGACATCTATGAGTACCATGAAGGACAATCAAGTGGTAGTAGCAATGAAGTATATTTGAAGGAGCAGTTACCACATCAACCATCAAAGGAGATTGAGAAGATTTTGGATACCAAAACTGAAAGGAGTACTAGGAACAAGCAGTACAAGGAATGTTTGGTGAAGTGGAAAGGAAAACTAGTGGAGGATTCATCATGGATTTCTCAAGCCGAGATGGACTATCTTGGTTTTCCTCTAGCCCCTAGAAAGTGAGGGAATCACTTTCTTCCAACCCTGGGTGTTTGATGTAGGAGCATCCCTGGTTGTAAAGAAATCTTATGTCAACCAAAAACATTTCTTTTCTTGCATTTCATTCAACAATAGTTTCAACATTTCATTCTGCATTTCATTGTATTATTTTTTCTCAACTCACAGAGTAGGATATAACATCTAAACATGGTCATCTACAACATATCTATTATTTAGATCATTTGCGTTTGTTTTCCAAAAGTTATCACTCTCAAAATTTCACTATAATTCATAGTCAACGCATTTGGGGCCAAACTGTTCTAGATTTCTTAGTGTGGACCTATTCTAGAATGTGCAAAGCTTAATGGGACATCTTACAAGCATTTTGGGTCCAATGGGATCCATCTTGGAGATTCACAAATGATTTCATTTCATGAAGGATTATCTTCTTATTTTTTAAGGCAGACCTTCGTGTGTGATCATTCATAAGGTTTTGTAAACTCTTATGGCCGACACAAACCTTTGTTGGAGTTGGAGAATCATATTTAGGAGAATTTGTAATAATTTGGAAGCCAATCATCAAGTTAGAGATAGTTTAGGATTCAATATTTTCAATTTGCACTATTGAGGGACTATAATAAAGCCTTTGGCTAGTTGTAATGTTGAATGCCCTTGTAGTAGATCTACGAGCCCTAGTTATTCGCCCATGAGGCATATGTTGCATGCAAGATTTCCAATTCAATAAAGATTCATATTTGCAGAATAATTTCTTGTGTTATTTCCGCCGTGTTGACTCTAAGTTGCACGGTTTGGACTAGTCTTTCTAGACCCTCCACCCATGACTACACCAAAACACCACTTCAACTTCTCTAACTGAACTGGTTTTCTAAACATGTCGGCACAATTTTCTAGTGTATGAAATTTCTCAAGAGCTACTCCACCTTAATCAATAACCTATCTTACAAAATGGTATTTAATCACAATACGCTTAATCCTACTATGATAAGCTAGATTTTTAGTTAGATGTATAACACTTTGACTATTAAAAAATACAATCACCTTGTCCTGCACTTTTCCAAACTCACTCAAAATATCCTTCAACCAAATTTCCTCTTTGCATGCATACGAGATAGCCATATAATTTTCCTCAGTATTGGATAAAGCAACTATTTCTTGAAGCTTTGACATCCAACAAATAGGTCCTCCTGCAAAAATAAAGACAATCTGATGTAGATCTCCTTTTGTCCAAATCACTTGCAAAATTTGAATCAACATAACCACAGAATGAACCACTACAACCATCAAAGGTGATACAATAATCACTTGTGCCTCTAAGATACTGAAGCACCCATTCATTGCTAGCTAATGCTCTTTACCAGGATTTACCATGTATCTACTGACAACACCAACTCCATGTGAAATATCTGATCTTGTACATACCATCACATATATTAAACTTCCTACTACATTAGCATACAATACACGAGACATATAATCCTTTTCTTCTTTATTACTAGGACATAAACTTTAAAAAAACTAAAAATGAGAAGCTAAAGGGATATTTACTAG
>VDFB02359271.1:0-31393 GCA_007258455.2 Sequoia sempervirens
CATTCATTTAACTCTATTGGAGATGCATGCTCCATATAGGGTAGGATTCACATTTGATGTTTATTTCCTATCTTTTTACCTTATATTTTAGTGATCACATTATGGCATGCCTAATGGGATTGGTGCATGTGATTAGGGCAAGCAAGGATGGAGGAGAAATCAAGGGTGGAGATTTGATCAAATCTCAATAATGGGTAGAGATTGAAAAGGTTATTTTACAAGTCTTATGTACTTGGAGCCATGTGTAAGGTTTATCTTTGATAATTTTAATTATTTTTTTATGGAGGAAAGTATAAATGATCAATTAGTTGACTAAACTTGATTTATTTATTTAACAAATGATGAGGGGGATTTTAGACGAATTAATAAATATCAGTATATTTATTTAATTTATTGGAGAATGTTGGAGAAATGATTAATTTAATTAAATAAATATGATTTATTAAATTAAGGTGGGAACATTAGAAGAAAAGAAAAAATGAGTTAAATTATTTTAAAAAATACAAAAAGTATAAAATAAAAATTAAAGTCCCCTAATGAAAACCTCATTGAAGCACATAGAAAGAGAGAAAAATGGCATGTATATCAATGAAAACCTCTTTGAGGCATTGATCGATGAGGAACTCGATTTGCTCTTGGCATCTCTATAGTGGTTGGTTATAAAGTAAAAATATTAACATTATAATTAGGATACAATTTCCATTTCTCAACCATCCATAATACTTTTCATGTTGGAATTGATATGATTATATATTAAATTATCTAATATCTTGATTGATAATAATGTATGTATGCCTATTATCTTCTCTATGTCAAATAAGGATTTTTAATGTTGATGATTATGGTAGAAAGTTGTGTTTCTATGAAAAATAGGGTAATAGGCAATGTTCTAGTGAGATGGATTCCACACAAGATGAAAATTGTGCCACATCTCCAAAAGTTTCATAATAGCCACAAAAACTCTAGAATTGTCACAATCCAAATTTAGTATGGGAAGAGCTCGGAAGGAAGTTGTATTATGTCTTGGAGAGAGATGCAAAGAACTGTTGAGTCTCTAGAAGACAGTAAATATGGAAAACTTCTATTCAAAGATGATCTCTTCTAGATAAATTGAATTATTAAATGCAAATTTAATCTTGTATTGAATAACTTATGTAATAGACTCATGACAACATCGATGGATACTACTCATGAGGCTATAGTTTAGGTACTAGATCACTATATATATATATATATATATATATATATATATATATAATTTCTATTTCTAGTAGATAGTAGACAAGAAATTTTGATGCATAAAATAATATAGAATCACTCTATTAATTTACCCATATTATTTTCTATTTATGACCACATTGTGCAATTATTAATGAATTTGTAGATTGAAGAATTGTGTCCCCTAGATAGCTAGCCACTCAATTGAGAAATTATAATAACATGACAAAGATAACTATTTTGATTTGTCCTCATGTTTATGTTTAAGTAATTGTGTTCGTACAATCTACACCTATAGATTAAGTTTGTGTATGTTGTGATTTTCTCTTGTATGTTCTTTTGAATGTTTATGTTATGTGAAATGTAAGAGACCTGGTGTCTCTCAACGCCAAACTATGCTGGATAATGTCAATTTGTTCTTGTTTTGATGGTTTTGTAGTTTTCTTTGTATTTTTGGTCATATATGCTTTTTATGATTTTTTTGAAATAAAGTTGTCAGGCGAAAGGAAATTGAAATAAAAACAACAAGAACTCAAGCAAACTAATTCAAAGAAGCTACAATAGACTTTTATTGATAATATAACATTCACAAAGCTTATTTCATACAAAGGCATACCCGAATTTGCATTAATGAAACCCTTACAAAAATTTGGAAATGGATGGCAGCAAGCATGAAAGGTACAACCTACTTGATGTGATGCCTTTCCCACCTCAAATCTAATCAATTAATCCTTCTATACCCTAGACGCCACCCTTAGAAGAGATTTAAGCTCCAAAATGTAGGCGCTTTGACTCCTTGGTAAACACACCTTGGCTGCAAGGACTATACGACTGGTTGTAGCAGTGGTATGACCTACACATTGAGTGCCCAGAACCGTTGATAATGGCAGCGATTAATATCTTTCAAGTCTGCAATGAATATCACTTGAAACCCCTCTGAAATGCTTGTAAAACTTCATCAAATTCGCACAAATATGACTCCTAAATGAAGCCACTCTAATTAGCAAACTTCAGCTGATCTCTCACAACCTCAGAATGTTGCACATCGAAGAGTTTTCATTCTCCAATGGCTGGTAATCTGCAGAAACCCTTGTTTCTCACAAACTCCAAAGCTTTCAAGTTTTTAGAAAAAGTTGAATAATCATCATAATGAATTATTTTTTCCCTTTGAAAGCTTTTATAGCCTCCTTGAGAAAATCGACCCATTTTGGCTTTTAAAAATCATTTAAATATTATAATCTTCATCTTGCATTTAATGTCTTCTCATTACCTTAGTTTATGTGCACATAATCATTTAATATCATTAAATACACTTTTAATGTGTCATTGGCCCCATTCGAATATAAAGTTAATTTATAACTTCCTTTTAATATAAAGTCATATTATAACTTTATATTATAAACCTTTTTTAATTAAAATCATTAATGACACATTTAATATTAATATCTCCTTAAATATCCGTTAACTGGCCATGTCAATTGAAACCAAGGTCATATCTGCCAAATATTGAATGATCTGACACCCTGCCAAAGATAGTAAAATCTGATAGTTGACTTACTATAAATAGTAAGCACACTCCACTGAGTCCTGAAACAACTGCAAAGGTCCAATCAGAGGTCGACATTGCAATTATGCTTTGTTCAGGTTCCCTGCTATTATTAGAAACCCTGACTCTCCTAAAATAGTAACTTACTATAAATAGTAAGTGTGTCAATCTGAGTCAAATAACTTGTGCAAAGGCCAAAACCTGAATCTAGCTGAGGAGTAATGTCTCTAATCACCGGGTAACTGCCACAAAGGACCCTCTATCCATAACTGTTAGCCTATGAGGGTCAAAATAATAGGCTAACTCCTCAACAAATAGGATCAAGCTAAAAAGGGGACATTACATGAAAGTATTACATTCTGTAAAAATAAAGATTACCACATAGATTAAACTTAAGAATTTGGATTACTTGAAATTGTTTAAAAAGATTTGGAAGTTAAGAGAAATAGTCAAGCAGTTTCAAAAGATTTCATTTCAAGTAGCTAAATATTTATTTATTTATTTTGATAAAAGGTGCTAAGCACCTATAAATATTATTAATATTATAAAATTTGGTACATAAAAGTTGTCATAACAAATATGGTTGCTAAACACGAAAAAGACAATGCCAAAGAAGCAAAAGATAGACACCCCCAAACAAAAAACCATTACAAATATTATGCCATTACAAAGGAAACCAAAAGAGAACTTCAAAACATGAGTTAGTTATTGTTGTGGCCACTGGAAGCAAGTTCATCCATAGACTGGAGATTGGAGTCGTTATTGTGGTGAGAACCATCATAACATAGTAACCTTGAAATCTTTGATAGGTGCAGGTGGGGGATGGTTTAACATAGTAACCTTGAAATCTTTGAGAGCCATCATAGTATAGAGAGTAGAGAATATCAACTTTATGTTGTTCATAGCCTCTTGCTAAAAAATATGGCTATGAGAATTCATTGTAGAGTGGAAGACTAGTCAATAATTTTTGAGAAGGCCAGTGGTGAACACATTTCAAACACATCTTACCTCCGAGTAAGAAAGAAGCGGAGAACCAAAAAAGATGCCACCAATAGGGTAAATACCCTAAAAAATGTCATAATATTCAAGAGGTTCAACCAATTGAGCATCACTGAAAATTGTACCCCAAACAAAATTTTGGCAAATCAAATAAACCACAAATGAAAATTTTAAAAGATCCATTGAGTTGGAAAGAAAAGCAGCTGCAATCATAGAAAATGAATAGTAACACAAAGGATCCATTAAATATTTAGCATTGATCACTTGATGGATCACTTGTTTCCACCTTGTTGCAGTTGAATTTAAACAATTGAGCATAATTTCTCTCTATTGAAAGGGCTGACAGTAGTGGGCACCTCCTAGACCAACTCTAGGCGTAGACAAACTCTATTGTTTAACATTTTATGTGTATCAATACCAAATAAGCACCCACAATTTAGAAGAGATATGAACTCGGTTTGAAGAAATGAAGCTGATATAAGTAGAGAAGTGAGGGTATTATGGATAATAAATAAGGAGAATAAATAATTTAGATTACATCTAATATTCCCATGAATATTACAACTTGATCGCCAACCAGATAGGCAGCAAACTGCACTATTTAGCCACCATTTATTCATCACACAAAGCAAACACAATAAAAAGGTTAATGATAATAAATGGTCTACACATAGGTAGTATATTATTGAGAATAGCGAAATTGTAGCCACAAAGAAACTAAATCCATTTTAATCCACACTTTGATAAAATTTAATACCCACACACATAATGTTGCTAACCCATTAATAAGTGGCATTTGGAATGAAAAGTGCAACTCAATAATTGTTTATTAATCAACAATTACCAATTTTGATTCTTTATGATATTGTTAATTAGTGCTAGAGGAGATAGTCAATCTTTTCATGATCCAATTCGAGAAAATCATTGTGATTTTCTATTTCTAAATTTTCCAACTTATCAGCGAATGAATTTGCCTCTATGTAACAATGCATAATTTTAAAATTGGTAAATTTCATAAGAGCCTTATTAATATGAGCAATAATATAATCTAGTTTCCAATTTAATGAAAAATTATGAGCTAATATATTTATTATTACCATTGGATCACCCTCAATCTATAAGGATAAAATATTCTTTTTTATAGCCAAATTCAATTTGATCAATACCATTAGCCTCTGCAATGTTGTTTGTTTCATTTGAGCGTTTTATAAAATCAGTTGAAATGACCTTACCAATATGATCCCTAATGATAGCCCCAACTCGAAATTTCCCTAGGTTCCCCCTAGAAGCACCATCAAAATTAAGCTTGTAAACATTGGTTGGAGGAGGGATCCATTTGATTAAGCTTCTAATAGGTATATTTTTCCGCACATATGCTCCATTTTGAGGAAGGGGTTTTAAAAATTGCCACTTTTTCAACACCAAACTATACCGGGAGGAAAAAACTTTGTTCAAGGGGATGGACCTAAGAAGGTATGTCATTATATTTTCAAAATTGAAACATTCAATCTTTTTTATCACTTCTAAGAGATTGTTACTTTTCTTTTTGAAGATGCGGTTGTTCCTTTTCATCCATAACTGTCGAATGAGTATTGATGGACTCATTTCCTAAAGAGCAACAAGAGTAGAGTTTTTCAAGGGGGTGGACTAAGATTAAAAGAGTTGTAGGAGAGACTTTGGTAAAGTTACCTGACCAACAAAGCGTATTCTAAATCCATTTCTAGTAATAATATGAGAGGTTACAATTCAAAAAAAGATGCTCATTGTCTTCATATGCAACCCCACACAACACACATGGTAATAAAGTAATAATTCCTAACATATAGAAATGCATACCTATCAGAATCTTATTTTTTTATGATAACCAAGAGAATGCTCCCACTTTTAGGAGGCAAGCTAAGCCCCAACATAGCTTGATAGGACAAAGCATTTGAGATTATTCCTCTATTAATACTTTGTAGCCTTCCCTAACTAAGTACTGGCCAATTTTTGACCCCAACCACTTTAGTTCATCTTCTTATTTTGAATAGAAGATCTGCCTTTTTCTTAATTGAACTACAAAGTAAGTTTTATGTTCCAAAGAGAATAGGAAATACATAATAGACTTCCATTTGACCTTTGGGGGAGAAGAAGATGTATCTGCTATGAAATAATCCTTTAGTTTGAGATCCCATGATTGAATTAGAGTAGGCTTGGTTTTTTATGGAGCATTATTTTGGCAAAGAGGTTTGTGACCATTCTAGAACTTATCCTAGAATGAAACCTTTTATCCATTACAAATATCCCAAGAAAGGTGGGGGGGATCAAGTCTCAACAAGAGATGAGAAAATTCCACATCTTAGATCCCCTTGGAGGATTTGCTATAGTAAATATCCTTTCACAATCTTGTGAGTCCAAGTATTTTAGCAACATAATTCTCCACCATTTTGTAGAGGGATTTTTGTATATTCTCCAAATTAATTTTGCCCCAAGGGCAATATTTTTAGCTTCCATATTTTGGATACAAGCTCCACCACTAAACTTGGAAGTACCTTTTTTTGAAAGAAATAAGAGGAAGTTTATTTTTACTGTGTAGGTTATTTGTCTAAATAAAATGCCTAAGATGCTTATAAATCTCAACAATGGCATGTTTTGGAATTTTTAGAACTATCATCAAGTAATTAGGAATAACATTAAGAACAACTTTCACTAGAGTAATCTTACCCACCGTTGTTAACCATTAACCTTTCCATGAATTGATTCTATTGGTAATAGATGTTTGGATGGTTTTCCAGAATTCCTTTTGGAATTTTTTAAGAATAGTAGGATATCTAAATATTTGCATGGTAGGGTATCTAAAGAATATCCCATTAAATTAAAAAATTTGTTCTTGACCCTTGGAGACACATTCTAAAAGAAGATTTTGGATTTGTTTACATTAACTGCTTATCCTAAAGCTAAATAATATGAAGAAATTACATTTTGGATTACCCGAGCTTCATCTAAGGATGCTTTACCAAAGAGTAGAGTAGCATCTGCAAAAAAAGCATGAGTGGTTTCTATTGTGACATTCCTTATCCCGATGTCATTTCATTTGTTCAGTTCAATTTCTTCTTTGATTAATCTACTTGAATCCTTCGCCATGATAATAAATAGGAAGGGTGAAAGTGGTGTTGGTTTACTTTTGAGTTCTAACTGATTATTGAAACTATATAAAGAATAGCCAATTCTAATGCTCAAATGTTTCAAGAGGTTGGCCAACGAATAGGAGAAGGATTTGACAATTTTCTCCTCTACACTTTAGGCTTTGTAAGACCTAGGAGGGTGATCCTTTACAATATCAAATGAAAATGTATATAATTCATATCAAGATATTGTTAACACAGATATGTTCTCTTAAAATGGCCAAGAATTACAAGTAGAACTAACTCAATTGGCTAGATTCTTGGAAACTATTACTTACTAGCTCTGAGAACATACGATGACATTAAGAAATAAGATATAACATAAAGGGAGATTGATTTTAAAATATAGTTACCATGGACATATAACTAGTATTTGTACCTAAACTAGTGCCTTAAACCTAGGCCACAAAGTCAAAGAGAAATGCAATTATATTTTAGATAACAAACTTTGAACAAATTCAGTGGAAGCTTGTATATCACTACCTTACAATGATATCCTTCATAATTTAGAACCAACTCAACATAACAATCCTTGTATACATTCATAACCCTTAAGATCTCTAATACAATAGTTTAATCTACTACTCGAATATAAGCTATATAAGTAATATTCATTTGCAGAAAATTGCAACGAAGAACAAAAATGATCCTTGATCAATTTATATTCATAAGAGAAATGAAATATACAATTTAGGAGACAACTGATTATGAAATTATCACAATATGCTCATGCATTCAGAACTTGTATTGCTATACAAAATGACAATTGCATTTGCAGTTCTTCCTTGGAAAACCTAGACTGGGCTAGTACAGACCTACTACATTAATGATTGTATCAACTTGTGAAATGAAAGTAGAGGGATATACATGAAAGAGCAAATAACATGTCTAATGATAGATTCAATTCCCACAACCAAAGCTATCAAAACCAAAGATGTACAAATCTAAATAATGGGAAGTTAAAAATTGACATTAGAAAGCAAATAAACAAAAAATTAAGTGATAGTCCAAATGTTTGTGGCATAATCATAATGACAAAAACTTGTATTTACATAACACTAGGGGGATAAGAGGCAAAACTTGATTGGGTTCCACTAGTTGTGATTGTTCTAGAAGTGAAGGGCCACCATTTTTTTACTCATTTGATGCACCTTTCAAAGCTAGTTTGTGAAAATATAATCAATATTGCTAGTCAAATGCATGAAATCATATCATTATACATGTAGGAGCACCATAAGTTGATGGCATAGTGCCCAAGCCATGGACATACCCTATTTTCCTTAGGTTTAAAATGCCCTACAATGTATAATGGCTTTCCAAATCAGTTTAACAATTAAATGAATATCTTAGCTTCAACATATTGTATAAATTTTGGTTGGCAAATGTGTCTTTGAATAGGCATAATAAACCCATGAACATAAGGTGCCCACATACTGGCATCACTCCCTTAATATAGTTCAAATCCCACCCATAATGTTAAGAATGTGGTTTGAAACCCCCTTCCAACAATAAGGTATGCACATAATGTTGTTGATGAAGACCACCCAAATTGTGCAGAAGCATGATTCAAAACCCCCTCACCAAAGATAAGGAATGCACACAACATTGCCTGCACATAGTGTTGGGGTAAAGGATGACCACAACCCCATCAAACAAGGTTGGGGTGTAATGAATATGGAGCACATTCTAGTATAACCAAGATTTTAAGAGGTAAATTTAGACGTAACCAGATTCAAAAGGGTCTATTTTGAACTAATCCATATTTGGTAGAAGTTTTTGATCAAATTCAATAGATTTATCGACCTTATCCATATTCAATAGAGTTTATTCTACATAACCTGTATTTAACAGAGTACTTTGTTGGCATATGGCTTTGGGAGATTGTTTATGGCTTCTAGTGTTGTCATTGATGGCAACTGGAGTCATTAGTGTGGTCCGCAGTTTAGAAGTAGCTCATATCGGTAGGAAAAGTAGAAGACAGTATACTATGGGCAGAAAGCATGAAGATTAGGATATTCGGTAAGTCAGTCAGTCAGTATACTTCACCGGATCATTATTTTGTGTTGTGGATCCCCAGGAAAGCTTGCTAAGCATGTATGTTACCTTATTGGTAAGTTTTGTAATGTTGCATTGATCGATGTACGAGTTTGGAGATTTAGTAGAATGACTTATTGTTTATTTTCTCATTATGGTCGACCTAGTATATATAGTGTGTCGCGGATGTATAAAGAGCAGTTGTTTTAATATTTCTTGTGTTGGGAATTTTGATTTGGGTCCCTACTATAGTCTAGCCGACTTGTGTTGGTACGCATTAATTTTAATTGGTGATTTGAGCCGACATGTGGAAGAATATTACATCTTATGTGAAGTCGACATATAGTAATGAAATCCTTATTCGCGGATATATATATGAGATCGGTAATTCATTTTGAGTGTGTAAAGAAGTGTGAAAATGTGTGAATGTGTGTAAAGCAGAGTAGATGTGTGTGCAAGAATTAGAAGGGTTTCAAAAGGGTAGAAAATAGAGTAGAGCAGAGCAGAGCAGAAAAACAAAGTCAGTCAGAAGGACTAAAGATCATTTTAATTGAGCTTCATCGGAACTGAATCCAGGCATTTGGAGATGCTATTCTCTTAGTTCAACCTTTTTGTTGTATTCCCAAACATTTTGTAAGGCAGTGAGCCTTTCTTATTTTGAACAGTGAGCTCTAGGCAGTGTGCCTGAATGCAAGTGCATTCCCTTCTATTCATACTTTTAATAGAGTATATATTATGGACTAACATCCACTGTGTTTTTTCCCCTAACAGGGTTTCCACGTAAAAATCTTGGTGTTATGGTGTTTTTTAATGTGTTTGCATGTTTCCTTCTATTTATATGTTGTGGATACCATTAAAGCTTAAATATTGTTGTTGATAGTTTTAGATCTAGTTTGAAATTCAAATATTGTGGAACATTGATTCACCCCCCCTCTTAGTGTTCCTAGTGTCCAACAATTGGTATCAGAGCAGGTTCCTCTTCTAAATTTTAACAACTTGAGGTGGATCTTGGATTACAATGGACGTGAGTGGTCTTCAACAACAACTTATGGTGGCGCTTGATGATCTTGATCAGTCTAAAGCTGAGGTCATGGAACTAAAAGCAAATCTTGTGGCTGCAGAAAAATTCATTCAATCACTGAAGGATAAAATAAATGAGTCAAGGGAAAAGTGGAAGGAATTATGTGGTTAGTTGAAGCAAAAGAAAGCAAAGGCCCAAAAGATGTTCATCTGAATCAAACCCTAAAAAAAATAACAGAAGAGTGTGAAAAGCTTGCTAAGGACTGTTAGTGTAATTAATTAATTATTACACTAGCATAAGTTAACTTAGGTCATGCATCATTTAGTCCTAGGTTGGATTTTAATAAATCATTTAATAAATAGGGTAATATTCCCTTCCATATTTGTAGGGATAAGATTCCTTCTAGAAGATGAGTTGTCCTTCTAGAACTTATCTCAACATTTTATAATTTTCTAGATAGGGTTCTCATGTTGTCACATGTTGTTAGATCATGACACATGGCAACATCTCTTGCATCTTAGGTTTTCCTTCTTGCCTATATAATCAGGCATTTTGTTCATTTGTAACATATCATCACATCATATAATATCAATATAGAATCTTTATTCAGCATTCCATAGTTGCAACACTTTCCTTTGTGGTTGATTATCTTTCATGGCAAAAGTCCTTTATTGAAGATTCTAGAGCTTCAGGGACTGTGCATCCATAATCTCAACATGGTATCAGAGCTTGTCCAGTGAAACATCAACCCTTGATCCAGGAAGTTGGAGTGCAAGATTCTTGCAGGCTTGGAGTTTTATGCTGCATGCTAGTTGGTTCTACCCGAGAGCCAAGCTAATTTCTGGTGCACATCAGGCTCTCTCCGACCTCTCCATTGTGTCCAGAAGGCCTCAAAACCCATAGAACACTTGTTCATTTCCCAAAATCGGAGTTATATCATCCGGGAGCCTCTGAGGTACAATCTAGGGTTTGCATTTTTTGTCCTATCCGTACACATTTGCAGGAAAAAAATCTCCCCTCTCAGTCCTCTTCAAAGGCAATTTTTTTTTTAGAAAAATAAAAAAAAAGGCTATTTTTGGGTGAATTTTTATAGTCTTTTGCAAAAATCAAAAACTGCGAGCGACTTGCAATTAAATTATGCAATCGGCAGAAATATTTTTCCTGCGCATATAGTCTGTGGCTTATATTTTAGCAGTCAACATTCAATATATTATATCGGCATTTGATTTTTAATTTTTTGAATTGCAAATAAATTGCAATATTCAAAAAAAAATTGAAGTCGTCGGCATTCACCGACTTTGCAAACTCTGTTGGCCCCGTCACATCAAGGGGTCCCGTCAATCGTCCCACCGACCGTCGTTTGTTCGAGCTCTCACTGGAGTCTTCTTCCCAGCAACCATCACCGACATTGGTTCCCACGCCCCGTTCATTGGACACCGTCATCCCTTACATTGAAACTATGTTTGATTATGTATTTCAAATGCAATGTTAGCGGCAAGTAACTGTTTTCACGTGATTATGACTTTGGGAATGAAAAGTTGTTCTTTTATCATAACTGTTATGTTAACGAACTTTTTATTTTGCCAGTGAATTTATTGCTCATGAGAAGTTGAATGAGATCATGAAATCAAATTTAAAAGCATATTGTAAAGCCGTCGAGAACAATCTAACCATAATCTCTGTCAGTGGATGCAGGATTGCCAGCGCCACGAGAGGAAGGGAAATATCGTCAGGGAGAGGACATGATTAACATGGATCAATTTCATTGTCTACCTTGAGCCGGTGAATGACAATATCTAAATCATAACTTGGCCATAAATAATATAAAGTAATTAATTACTCCATAAGCTAATTTATATACATATATAAACCTTTAATTATATTTTCGAAAGATAGCAAATTGATTTATAATTTTATAATTAAATAATAATAAATGGGAAGAGGATATTTCATAACTTTTGGAATATAATTGCAAATAATTTTAATTGAGGATGTTAAGTAATAATTTTATAATAGAAAATGAGGAATTATTATCCCTTGAAGTGGCGAAGCAGGGTTTAGTTTAAAGGAAAGAATAATTTTCCAAACTCGCGCCTTCCTCAAGGGAGAAACGCCCAAGATGGGGCAGACGAAAGGTTTCTTGAGCGGCTGAAGGGGGGATTTTATAATCATTGGGTTCTGCCGTAAGAAAGGCTCTCAGCGAATGGATTCTAATTTTGGGGGAATATGGCAATCACAATTCTCTGTTGCTCTTCATTCAGCTCATCTATCGTAAATAACCTACTCCTGAATCACTTTCGTTTTTAAGTCTGAAATGATTCTCTTCCATTCATTCGGGGGGTAACTCGAGTTTCCTGCCTCTGCTTCATCTTTTATCCTAACCTCTGGCGAAGTCTCAAGTCTATTGTAGAAGATCAATCCGCCCTGTTCTTGATCACGGCTGGGAGTAACGGCGCACTTGGAGAGAGCTTAATCTTTTTCAACGATAGCCATCACTGTAAATGATCCTTAAATTCTTGTCATCGACGGGCAATATTTTGTCATGTGCTGGTGGCGACAAACCCTGGCCATTTATTTCCGGGTATCAGAGGGAAACGAGTTCAGGAGCAGAGACTTCAGCGTTAGATGCTTGGAGAATTTCAGTGCGGGATACTTCAGGATTGAGCATTCTCAGTCAGGCACGTATTTGTGATTTGCAATTGATTAATCTAGCTACCCTAGTAATAAACTATTCTGATGTTACTCATGAATTATTGGATTATCAAAGAATCCTCGACCAGTTGTAAGTGTAGAAGACTCGACCCTTAGAATAATCTATCATCAAAGGTTATGTCAAATAAACTGCATGAGTCGAACTCTAAGCCATCTCTTCTTAGTAGAAAATGAATGCTTGCTAAGTAGTCGTCGGACTGTCTTGAATCTAGCCTTCTCCTTGACCGAAACGGAACTCATTTCTTTCTCTTAAAAAGGTTTATCTGAGATGAGACAATCATATTCAAAGTTATGAACTTCGGTACCTATTCTTTTGCTTAGAGTACCTTGATTAATTCGATCTGAACTGAGAACAAACTTAAAAGAATTCAGGCAAGCGATCTTTATACTTTGTTTGAGTATCAGAGCTGATACTAGTCTCTCTCCAATACAAATTATTTAATCTGGAGAATCCTTTCAGATGTCGAGTCTTGGACTTCCTCTATTATTATGTATGAAGCCAACAAATCCTAAGTAATCTATCTAACTTTAAATCAAGAGGTATGATCTGGAAACATAATATGTAAATAAACCTCAGCGAGGTATCAATCTCTCTCTTTTCTTTGTATATTAACCGGAAACTAAAAGAAAATGACTTTCAGACCAGTCAATGAAATATACACTTGGGTCCAAATAAGAAAGTTGAATGGCAAGATCTGAATGACCACTTATCTGAATATGTCGTTCAGTACATAAGAGCTCAATGATAACAACCTTTGTTTAGAGAAGACAGTTAGTCTTAAAGAAGTGTTAGTTGTGGAGTCGGGTCTCTCTCTCTCTCCTTATAAATAAATGCTTAATGATATTAACTTACCCTTAAATAAGAGAGAAGATTATGAATTTTGGTTCAATTGAACCATTGTAAAATTATCTAAGGAACTTGATCTATCTGGTTAAACCGAATTTCCTCCTCTTTAACTAGAAGTTGGCCAATGCATAATATTACTCACCGAGTCTTTTATGAGATTAATGAGAGACCTGAATATCCTTATGCCAATGAATCTCCAGTTTATGTACGAAAATTGATGGTTAAATTATGACTTCGAAATAAGAAGAAATGGTAATTAAATTGTTATTATTAAATTATAACTCGAACAGATAGTTGTCATGTCGAGCAAGGGTGAGAATGCTGACGGCACAGGTGTGCCAGAGTTATCGGCACAGGAGTGCCAGAGATATCGGCACAGGAGTGCCACAAATAATTAATAGAAAAATCCTTGGCCAAGGTAGATGCCCGTTTGGCAATGTCAGCTTCCATGGCCAGATATACCCTGATCAGGATGATTCTTCTGATAGGAGGTACCTATAGAGGGAGGATCGATCAGTGGTATAGGTACGTGGACACCAGGCTCAGAGGCATGATGATAAATTGATCCATGTTGATTACCCTCGTGAAGGGCGGGTTCTTCAGTTGAAGAAACTCGGGAGACCAGTAGGTCTTGGTTGGGCGGTAAAGCCCCTGATGATAATTCTCTTTCCCCTCGATAAAGATTTCCAAGTATGATAGTATGGAGATGATGTCAAAAGGAATTCTTCCTCTCTCATAAATCCAGGTACATGCAATGGTACTTGAACTTCTATTTCATCTATGCCATGAATACTATTCTTTATGTTAATGAACATAGTAAGGTTCTCAGATACTTAGGGAGATAGTTACTTGAATTTATTCAGCTGCTACATTGTTCCATAGCTGTAGTAATTATTCGTTATCTTCTGGAAGCAAGAAAAGTAATTATTATTCTTCTGCAATTTCCTGTTAGATGTTTATAGTTAATAGTCTTTTCAGCTGAAAATGAAATTAAAAGTTAGTTGATGAAGTATATAATGTAACGACATCTTAATTGAATTCTCTCTTCCGTCTTGCTGCAAATGAAACCCTAGTTGGGTAGTTATTTAGTTATTGATCTGCCATGATCAGTTGGCGAAAAACTAATGAACGTTTCATGAGAACTGAAACCGAAACTGAAAATTAAAAAGATATTTGCAAGTTAAAGTTAGTTGGATCAATTGGAAACCCTTGTTTCGAAAACAATTTAACTACAGTTCAGCTGAAAGTTAGTTAGCAGTTGAAAATTTTTAAACTGTAGTCTGATAGGTTGTTACACCGACGTTCACTCCGCCAAAGTCCAGCCCCGTCCGCTCCAGCCCGATCCCATTGGTAACCGAGGGCTCCGCTACCTCTGAGCGATGACACCACCCACTGGTCGCACCACCCGCTAGATCCACCCGACCGCTGCTCCGACGCCGCCGATCCGGTTGAGCTTTTTCTTAAAACTGCCAGCGCAGCCTGCGGTCCTATCAGCAACCAAGGGCGTAATTTTTTTTAGCCCCCAAGCGCTTCAATTTTGCACTTGGTTAGCCAGTACATGTTCTTTCAGGCAGAAATCTTCCAAAAGGCATAACTTCCGCATACGATATCAAAAATCTGCAAACGATATATTGTTGGAAAGCTCTCTAAGTCTACTTTCCAGAGGTGTGCTTTGTTTTTCCAGATTCTGCTTCTATCAAAAATTATTCTCAATTGAAATGGAAACCCTAATTTTGGGTTTAGAGGTGATTTCTAGCTTTTCAGTTTGTTTCAAAGGCTTCACTTCAGTTGATTGTTCATCAGTTATCCGCTTTCAACATTTTTTGTTAGAAATATTTTTTCTTGGATTGTTGTTCTCCTCTAATGGTTGACACGGGATTCAAGATTCTTACTCCTCATAACTATCACACATGGAAGGTTAGTATGCAGAGACTTCTCTGGTCCAAGGGACTCTGGTCCACTTTGAATGAGAATCAACCTCATCTCACCAAAGAATATGAAAAATTCCAGCATCAGATTAAGTGTGAAGAGGCTATGGGGCTCATTGCTCTACATGTCTCCAACTCTTTATTCTTCCATATTGAGGGGTGCAAGACTCCCAAGGAGGTTTGGGACAAGCTCAAAGATCTCTTTGGTTCAGTTAGTGATGTACGAGCTTTGCAATTGGAGGTTGAACTTGCTTCACTCACTGTTGATCAATTTCCTTCCATTGAAGACTACCTAGTAAGGTTCAAGTCTTTAAGGACTCAGCTTTCTGGGTGTGGCAAAGATAAATCTGACAAAGAGTGTATATTCATGATTCTATCTAAGATAAGAGGTTCCTTCTCCTACTTTGGTACCTCTTTCTATTCCACCATGGATGGTCTTGGTGATAGCTTTGTTATGCCATCATTTGAGACATTTTGTGAACGACTGACTCAAGAACAGTCCAAGCTCAATCAGGCTGATACATCCACAAAATCCCATGCATTGGTGGCAGGACCATCAAAAGGAAAGAGCAAGCACAAAGGAAAATCAAACGCAGGAGCTTCTTCTGAATCATCATCACAGCATAAGGAAGACAAACCAAAGAGGGAGAGGCCCAAGTGCAACTTCTATAATGGGCTTGGTCACATTGAGGATACATGTTTCAAGAGAGAGATACATGAGCTACGACAGATACTTAGAGATCACAACATCTCTCTCCCTCCTACTACAATCAAATCTCCTCACTCCCCCTCTCATGAAGAGGCATCATCAGGTATTGTCGGAATTGCCACTGTTGAAAATCTTGGTAAGGGGAATGCTTTGATAACTACTTTGGTTGATAACAGAGAAGGATGGGTACTTGACTCTGATGCTTCCCGGCATGTCACTTCTTCTCAACAACATATTTTGTGCGATACTCTGAGGCCTGCCAACTTTGACAGAATGTTTACAGCAAATGCAGATATTGTATATGTTGTTGGTATCTGTGATGTTGCTCTTGATGGAAAGAGGTTGGAAGATGTTGTCTACATTCCTCAGATTGCTCATGATATGTTGTTTGTCTATCAACTTGGTCAAGAGGGATTGAGCATTGAGTTCACTTCAGAACTTGCCATCATCAGGGATAGGTTTGATGTCCTTGTTGCCTATGGACAAGCAGATCATCATTCCAAGGTATATAAGTTTACCAAATTCTGGGATCGAGATCAACCTGCTCCTGACTCTCCAGACTGAAGGGTAGGAAGTACATCATCACCCCCTCCTCGCCAGGGTTGTGGAGGCTGGCTTGACTTGGCTCTTTGCATGGCACCATTTTCTTCCTTCGACACCTCTCAGTTGAGATTTGCTTCAGCAAGGATGGATACATTCACTTCTTCAAACTTGTGGTACATGGATGGGTTCTCTTCAGGTCTATCTGACTTGGCTTATCAGTTCATCACTAGTCTTGAAGACATTCTAGAGGGGACTACTCTCCTTTATGGGGGGGGCTATCTAGTCCACATGCTTTTTTTGATCTCTTTGTATATATGTGATGGTTGTAGTCCTTGGGGGGATAATGTTGAGTCCTCCAAACATCACTCTTCCATCTTTTTTGCTTTTATATCTCCTTTTTGGGAAGGGGTTTTGTTCCCACTAGGTTTTCCCCTTTTCTTCGGTTGTGGGAGATTTTCTGCATCTTCATGTACATGGGTACCTAACATGGCCTCGTAGCCGAGACCCATCATCTTCTTGCATAATCATTGCATTTTCCTCCCTAAGTTGAACTTATGGGGGTGTTAGTGTAATTAATTAATTAATTAATTATTACACTAGCATAAGTTAACTTAGGTCACGCATCATTTAGTCTTAGGTTAGATTTTAATAAATCATTTAATAAATAGGGTAATATTCCCTTCCATGTTTGTAAGGATAAAATTCTTTCTAGAAGATGAGTTGTCCTAGAACTTATCTCAGCATTTAATAATTTTCTAGATGGGGTTCTCATGTTGTCACATGTTGTTAGATCATGACACATGGCAACATCTCTTGCATCTTAGGTTTTCCTTCTTGCCTATATAATCAGGCATTTTGTTCATGTGTAACATATCATCACATCATATCATATCAATATAGAATCTTTATTCAGCATTCCATAGTTGCAACACTTTCCTTTGTGGTTAATTATCTTTCATGGCAAAGGTCCTTTATTGAAGATTTTGGAGCTTCAGGGGCTGTGCATCCATAATCTCAACAAGGACAATGTTGCCCTAAAGCTTGAAATGGAATCTGTGGCGATGAAGCTAACTAAAGAGATTGAAGAAAGAAAAAATAATGAAGAGAATCTGGCCCAGTCCTTGAAAAAAAAGTCTGAGGAATGCAACAAAGTTAATAGTGGATTCATTCAATTGGAAATTGAACTGCAACAATCCAGAAACAATACACAGGAAAACAGGAGCTTGAGAGACAAATAGTTATTCTCAGAGATGAACTTGCTACAGCAAATGAATACAAGGAGAAGTTTAGGACGAGTTATGCTAAGTTTGATGAGATGACTAAAGGACAAAAGGATGCAAATGACAAGCGAAGTCTTGGCTATGTGAAAGATGAGAGCTCCAGATCTGAACAAAAGGACTCTGAAAAGAAAACTCAAAAGAACAAAGGTAGAAGATATCCAATAAGGCAACCCAATGCTCATAAATTTAATGCTTACTGCTTTGCTTGTAATAAATTTGGACAAATGGCTTCTCAGTGTAGAAGTAAGATAAATTCTGGCAGTCCATCATTTTTTGGTCAGTGTTTTAATTTCAAAAAGTTTGGTCATAAGTCAATTGAATGTAGGAGTATGTCTGTCAGTATAAGGAATGTTAAATGCTACACTTGTGGAAAATTTGGACACGTTGCTAATCAATGCAGACTAGGAGGAAATCAGTGGAATGGATGGTACAGACAGAAAAATCTGGTGTGTTACAACTGTAACAAATTTGGTCACATTGAAAGATTTTGCAAGTACAAAAACATGGATAGAAGAGGTCTAGTATATCAATGAAGAAATTCACAAAAAGACGACAAAGGAAAAGGAAAAGCATATGTGGAAGAGATAAGAGATTAGATGAAGAAAATATGGGTAAAGAAGAGTGAATCTGATGAAGGTAATAAGGCTGTACCGGAAGCTCCCTCCGGTAATTCATCCAGCAATTGATTTTAGGCCATTGGCCTAAGGGGAGTTTTCATGAAAATCTTTTGTCCCCCTATGTGTAGTTGGTTCTGGATCACACGAAGTTGTCACCAATTGAACCGGATGTGCTAATAGCAAAAGAAAGTGATGAAAAAGGCACTTTATTCAAAGCAAAGATACTGCAGATTGTTTAGGAAGAAGATGGAATGCAAAAGATAACTGACATATGGATAAATAGACCATCATATGAACATGACTTCATTGAGGACACTCTAGGAAGATACTTTATTGCTAACAACATTGAATTGGAGAGTTTGAAGAATGTACTTCCAGAAGAATTAATTGAATGTATCAGGGAGGCTATGGACTCTGTGTCTCTGGACAAGAAAGAAGATGAGATAATCCTACATCTGAAGGAGCAGTTTAGGCTATCTCTCGCCAAACTGAAAAAGAAAATGAATGTGTTAAGACAATGCATTGACTCAACAAATAAGATCTACAATTACTATCTTAGGTGGCCTCATGCGGTTGGTAAATATAAGGACAAGTTGGAGCAAATTGAGAATGAGTTAATCAAAATTGTCAGAACTATAGTATGGTTCAGGACCAGGATGGAGCAGTTAAGAAGAAGATTCATGAGCTGCAAGTTGAGCATATAAAGGTTCACTTTGCCAAAAACACTCTTATGAATACTTTCTGGAAAGTGAAGGATCATACCGAATGTAGACTGGAGCAAATGATTGAAGTTCTGAAGAAAGGAGAAAAGCTGGAAGAAGCCATTACCATTCCTGAATCCCTTGTCCAGATCATCAACAAGACATCAAAAAACAATAGTCTGATAATAGCTATTGGGATTGCAGTGGACTCTTGGAAGAAATTTCTTTCGGAGATGAAAGATAAGTATAAAATAATTTTATGAATTTAGCAGTAGTTGCAATTTTTTGATCAATTGGGGGAGAGAATGCAGTGAGAGAGAGTGCAATAGGAGAGAAAGCAGCAAAGTTTTGTCATTGATGTCAAAGGGGGAGAGAATGCAGTGAAAAATGCTTTGACATCCAAAGGGGGAGTAGTGTTTTGTTGTGTTTTGAAGCTTTGAGTTTTGGTTCTGACACTTAGTCATTTTTCACTAAGTGTTGCCATCAATGCCAAAGGGGAAGATTGTTGGCATATGGCTTTGGGAGATTGTTTATGGCTTCTAGTGTTGTCATTGATGGCAACTGGAGTCATTAGTGTGGTCCGCAGTTTAGAAGTAGCTCATACCAGCAAGAAAAGTAGAAGACAACATACTACCAGTAGAAAGCATGAAGAACAGGATATCCGGTTAGTCAGTCAGTCAGTATACTTCACTAAATCATTATTTTGTGTTGTGGATCCCCAGGAAAGCTTGCTAAGCATGTATGTTACCTTATTGGTAAGTTTTGTAATGTTGCATTGATCGGTGTATGAGTTTGGAGATTCAGTAGAATGACTTATAGTTTATTTTCTCATTATGGTCAACTTGGTGTATATAGTGTGTCGCGGATGTATAAGGAGCAGTTTTAATATTTCTTGTGTTGGGAATTTTGATTTGGGTCCCTACTATAGTCAAGCCGATTTGTGTGGGTACGTATTAATTTTAATTGGTGATTTGAGCCGACATGTGGAAGAATATTACATCTTATGTGAAACCGACATATAGTAATGAAATCCTTGTTCGTGGATATATATATATGAGATCGGTAATTCATTTTGAGTGTGTAAAGAAGTGTGAAAATGTGCGAATGTGTGTAAAGCAAAGTAGATGTGTGTGCGAGTATTAGAAGGGTTGCAGAAGGGCAGAAAACAGAGTAGCGGAGCAAAGCAAAAAACAGAGTCAGTCAGAAGGACTGAAGATCATTTTAACTGAGCTTCATTGGAACTGAATCCAGGCATTTGGAGATGCTATTTTCTCAGTTCAACCTTTTTGTTGTATTCCCAAACATTTTGTAAGGCAGTGAGTCTTTCTTATTTTGAGCAGTGAGCTCTAGGCAATGTGCCTAAATGCAAGTGCATTCCCTTTTGTTCATACTTTTAACAAAGTATATATTGTGGACTAACATCCACCGTGGTTTTTCCCTTAACAAGGTTTCCACATAAAAATCTTGGTGTTATGGTGTTCTTTAATGTGCTTGCATGTTTCCTTCTATTTATATGTTGTGGATACCATTAACGCTTAAATATTGTTGTTAATAGTTTTAGATCTGATTTGAAATTCAAATATTGTGGAACACTGAATCACCCTGCCTCCGCCACCCCCCTCTCAGTGTTCCTAGTGTCCAACATACTTAACCAACATTCAGTAAGATACATGCTGACCTAATCCAAATTTAGTCAAGTATGTTTTGGGTTAATCCAAATTCAATGGTGTACATTTCAACCTAACCCACATTCAATGGAATGAATCCTTGCATAACCTAGATTAGATGGAAATTTCGAATATATATGCAAAAAAAAAAAACTTATTACCAATTATGCTTTTTCAAATAGCTTAGAAGAGCAGCAAAATCTCTAGAACTTACTGCTTCTAAGAGTCTATTAGAAATAGGCCCACAACGATTTGAATATAAAAACACAAAATAAAATCATCGAAACAACTAGTCCACAAACCTTAATTTTGTTCCCTCATTTCATTAAACACTTGGCATTCTTCGTCAATATACCCACAGTTGCCATTGAAATTAACTGGATTGTTCTGAAAAAACATATCTGCCTGAATCAAATCACTTCTTTTATCATGTAAGCATGCACTCAGCCAGTGGCAACGCAGCCCTTCAAAGAGCAGCATAAAAATTGGTGTACCTACTACAAAATCATTACTTCTATCTTTCAATCCTTTCTCCATCAAATCATTGTATACAGCAGAATATCACTAGCAGTTGCACCCTTAACAGGTGCAGTGGATGGGTTAGATGGATTGCAAATTGCAATCGAAAGTGCTTTGCTGTACTGAAAAAAGTCATAAATTCATTGGAAGTTTTAAAATCACTAACTATAAATCTGGTCATGCATGAAAAACACTAGGTAGAGGTCAAAGAATTCAGCATTGCAAAAGTAAGGGTGATGGCTTGACTTATTCACTCTAGCCTGTTATTATATCCTTGGCCCTTGTGCAAATCACTTACTGCATGTACCCATGCTGCCTTTTTTATTAGCCCATAAATATATGATAAAATATTTTGATCAAATTATTGCACGTAAGCCACTTTAAAAGGGCAACGAATGTAAAATTGATTTAATACTTAATAGTAGCATGTGAAATTATTATTATTAAATTGATCAAGATAGAGAATATTTTATGGACCTTTCACTGATATCAACTATTGTCTTTCAAAAGAATATTTTGTGGATTCTCTTGCTTTAAACGGGAGTACCGCCCATGCAAATCATAACATGCACTGTTACAATTAATGTGATCCAAATCAAAATGAAGGTTAATAATCAACTAATTCCTTAGATTTGGTTTCAGCTAGTTTAACTAGTCCTCCGGCTCCAACAAGATATCTGAAGAAACTTAAGGCACTGTTGGGGCACCCCATTGGAATCACAATGGCAGGAGGACAAGAAGATTTTGTAACTGTCATTAGCCTGCCATTCCCAAATCAAATAACAGAACACAAATCAATAAAATATATTTCTCCAAAATCATTTCAACTGAGAAAAATAGCTAGGAAACATAAAAGGCCATTGTAGTACATTTTGTAGTTGAGGAAACAGTTTTCTTCTCCAAAAGGTTTTGCCCATGTTAATATCTGTCTTCTGTGTATGATTTTTTTCGAAAAAATATAAGTGTTCGATAAAAATCCATTGCTACTGCATTTAATAAATTATTTACATGGTGGAAAGGATAAAATACCGATTTTAGGTAAATCTAGGCTAATTAAATATATATGCCCAAATTAAGCATGAACTAACCTAGATTAGCGTTAATTATCAGAACAACTGGGAATTGGAAAATATCCATTAAATGAATATTGAGGTTTTAAATGAGGAAGGACCAGACACGTAGCTTTGGCAAATCCCATGAAGAATAAATTCTGAAGCTGACTGAATTCATTCATCCCAATGCAAAAATGAATGCTTACATTCTGGTCACTATCTCTGGTTCTGAAAAGTCATAAAATTCCCTGCTAGTCGACTTGGCTGCCCTTGGGGTTGATCCCAAGCTCCTCGAAATTGACCTAATCCTCAGAGTTAATCCTGTAATTTGTGGGACTCATCTCCCATTAACCTAATTGATCAGTATAAATGACCTTGGCCTTTATCAAGGACCTCAACCTCTTAAGTTCAATCAAAAGCATAAATACCCTTTATCCACCAAGTGTGATAAATTAGGTTGGTTTGAATCAACAGAGGGAATGGGAATGCAGAGGTGATAGATCTCCAAACAAATCTGGATCCCTAATTAGATAACAAGTCAGATGAGCAGGAAATCAATTTATTTGGTAGAAAATTGAGTTCTTTTGCTCGAATTTTCTGATTTTGAAAATCCTTGGAAAAAGATTTGAATCCAGCAGCGATTTAAAATTAAAAATCTGCATTTACCCATTTTGTTTTTCTGTGACAAGATCTTGAGGAGGGTTGTGCTTACTAGATTGGAAGGTTTTGTTTTAGCAAGGGTTTGAGAGTTTCTGGACATCTACCCTAGGGCCACATGGGTTCTCCGCTGGTGCCGAGATATGCTTCACAAATCAGTATAACTGCAGCCCTCTTTGTTGTTGTTTTGCTGTTTTGGGTTTGTTTCTGATGCATTTTATTACCTAGAAGCTAAAAGCATACATACCCTGATGGTGGAGATTTGACTGCCAAGGTTAATTCACTGACCTTAAGAAAAACTAAGTTGCCCTTTAGTTATTATAGCTTGCCATACTCTAAACCCCCCAAAGAAACAAAAAAGGGTGCAGAGAATTTGGGTGAGCTTCTCATGAGTGACCAGATCGAAACCTCACCCTATAATTTTCACATAGGAATGAATAATTATTTTTCACATGAATAGGACTGAATCCTTTTATCTTTGCACAAATAAGCCACTGAATGAGTAAGAGGTTAAAGATCTTGAAGCAGCGGATTGATGATCTGTATAAATGTTGCACAGTTTTTCAAACAAGATGATGTGTGACGTGCGTGCATGCTTGTGTGAGTGAGAGAAAGAATTGATGCAGCACTCTGGGGTGCATTGGTTAAAAAATTTACAGCTATGTCTAGGCAGACTAAAATAAATTGATTTGAAATTTTAAACTTCAGGGAACACAAAATTAAAGCATCTGTGAAAATTATAGAAGGGAAGCTTCACCTCTAATCATGGGAAACATGGCCACTGGATGGATGAAAAAATGTTCAAAAGGTATCTTAATGATTAATATTTGAAAGATTCCACAGTAAGGCTTCTGGAAAGGACATGCAATCCAGGTATTTGAAGCCATCATTACCAACCCTTCCTGGCTATGGCATGAAGTTTCAGCTCCTGATCGCGTTAAAGTTTGACATCGATTATGCCCCTGCCCTAAAACTAGCATTTAGGCGGCACGCATTACAAAGCAGGAATGCAGTAGAAATGGCTAACCATAAATAAAAAATACACCCAGAACATTTTGCATACCTCTGCTCGGTGAGGTCATAATCCTTGGCAGCATGGGAGGCGACCTCAATGGGTACGACTTGAGAATCGGAGGAAATGAGGGTGATGTAGAGTTTGAAGGCAAACCTTGCTTCGTGAAAGATCAGTTGACTGAATGTAAAATGATAGCGCCAGGAATCTTACCTGGGATTGGGGCGCCTGACATTCTATTATGGCTCAAACCCTGATACGCATGGAAACCCGTAGTGGCGAAACCACCACCCAACTGCACAGAAGGGCCGAGCCGGTGATGAGATTGAGATTTAGGCTGCAGCTGCTTTACAGAGAGCTTTTGCTGCTACTGGCGGGTGTCTTTAATTCCGGCGACTGCAATTTTTTTCCCGCCGATTGCAAAAAATTCCCCAGCGTGAGACAACATTTCAAGCGAATTTTTGGACTTGCAAGCTTATCCGGCTAACTAACAAGAGATTAGTGGAAACATGCTAAGACCTTAAAAAACATCTAGTTTGAATGCGGTTGTTTAGTCCCACATGCAGAAACAGTATTAATTTCATCAATGGGGAATCTTTAAATAAAGGACAGAAACCTCTTAACAAATTGCCTTAAACTAATGAGTAAGGAAAACAAAGTGAGCAGTGGAAACTGCTCACCGCGCCTATAGACTAGAGCGCAGCGATTTTTGGAGGGGTGATAGGCTGGCCGAGTGTTGATACTGCCTACTTTGCAGAACTCGCTCGAGCGGGCCTCCCAAAAACCTCCCCACAATCCAAAATATAAATTGGAAGATTCGTATATTTTAAACTGATACAATTCGTGCATTGTCGTCTCCTATGCATCTGTGAAAGCAAATTTATATTGAAAGGGGCTTTTACAATGAGAGTAAATTAGTGTCGAAAGGAGATCAGAGTGATGAACCAGGGGGTATACAATTGGAGGGGCGCCCATATGCAACGAGCATTAAGAGTTATTAATCCTTCGTTATGAGGAACAGTTATTCTCAATCAAAGTTACTCTTATGCGCTCCTTTTTTTTCACTTCTCTACTATAGTATTGTAAGTCGTGCGCAATAGTAGTTGGGCCAGTAGTTGTGACTGGAATCAGGGCTTAAATTTGATGGCCGTATGACCGTATTTAGAGATTAGATTTTTGTCGTAAAATACAATCAAAATTTTAAAAAGATTGTATCAGATGAAAGAAGAGATTTTGGATAGATTTTGGATAGACTGTCAAAATTTATATAGAATTATAATGATATATATATATTTGATTTATATATAATTTTACTAGGTATATCATAATGTTTTAAGGGCACCTTTGAATAGATAAAATCGTTGGCAGGCAAGGTCGACCTCAAATTTAAACCCTGATTGGAATATCTAGTTGTGTGCGCTAACTCTATCAACATGTAGCCATTGACTGAATATAGTAGAACCTTCATTTTTTTTTTTTGAAATGTGGATTGGCCTCTTATCTATCTATAACTAAGGTTTGGAGGTGTGACTCATCATACAACTTGCCACATTAGCACATCTTTTGAGAAGTGTCTAAAATTTGACTTTTTAAAATATCATATTTTAATTTAAAATAAATTAATATGCAACCTAAATGAACCAAAAACCTATTGGTAACTGTAAATCTTTGATATCTCTAGTTTTTATATTCAACACATATGGACCAATAGTTGAACATAAAAAACTATTTGTTGTTATAAAAACAACATATAATTATTTAAAATACAACTTAACAAACAAAAATAGACCAATAGTTGAACACTAAAACGTTTTGAAAATCCTTCACATTTAATGGAAAAATACATGGCATTTATTGTGCTCACCTTTTATATTTGTGATAGGACAAACTATTAATATAAAATACTCCAATGCTTCTACATTGTTACCGCCAATAGTTGTACACATAAGAACAATATTTTTTCACTATGATAACAATACTTGTTTAAATGAGTGTCTTATTTTATTAAATGAGCATTTTATTTTTTAAATGACACACTTATAATGGATAGTTGTAATATTTTATTTGAGACAAAAAAATACTTATTTCACTTTTTCATGAATGTATTTATGTTTTTTTTATATAACATTCAGAGGTTCTCATGTGTTCAAGTATGGGTCCACTTTTGATCAATATTTGGTTTTTTTTAATTTACATTTGGACTATTTATTTACAATATATAGTATAAATATGTGGTAAGACTAGGTATTATAATCACAATTGATTGCACGACTATTGGCCCCTCTCCCCTAGTCTTTTCTTCTTTATCCATTTCTCTTTTGCTTTTGTGTTTTTATATTCTTATTTTTCTTTGAGTTTTGGATTGTTGTTATGTTTTCATTTTTTTGTTTTTCTTAGGGTAGGGTCTTATGGAGGGGGGGCTTCTAAAAAAATTTAGTGGGTGTTGGTGAGATTTTTTAAGATTATTTCAGTGGTCTAGTTTAAGCTTAAAAGTTTAAGCTCCTATATTTATGGAAGTTGGTGGTCTCATGAATTTTATTATTTTGCATATTCAATTTAGGAGAGTAAATAAATATTAAATAATAAAAAAATTAATTCATGATTCACAAGTGGCAAAAAAAGAAGAAGCAAATTCTCGTCCCACCCCTTTTGCACCCACTTAAGTTTTTAAGCTAAAAAGTAGGGACATTATTGTTGAGGAAAAGATTCTAATTAATCTTGTAACATTTTTTTTCCTTCATGAGACCCCTTGCTCCTTCAAAATAGATCCCAAGGCCCCTTCATGGGACCTTACCCTTAATACCCATGTAATTATTCTTTTACTTTGATTCAATGAGAAATTAAAAGATTATGAGAAATAGATGTTAATATAATAGTAGAGGGAGACCCATATGTATTCATCCCTTTCACAATAGTATAGCATAGAGTTATGAGAAATAGTTATTAACTAGCATACATATATTAAATATTAATATATGAAAAATACGCCGAGAGTTATCATTCTCTAATTTGATTGATTTATCTTTGTGATCAAAAATATTATTTATTTATTTATTTGTTCTTTTAGTTTATGCAAATATTTGAATTATTTTTATTATTTATTTATTTATTTATTATTTTTGTTTCATCAAATCTCTTTGATTTGATTTTTTTGTTTCATCAAATCTCTTTTATTTGTTTTTTTTTGTTTCATCAAATTTAATACAGATTGTTGGATGCCACAATCTCTTTTATTTGATTTATTTATTTGAATTTTTTTTTTAATACTTGTTGGATGCCACTGTAGATGTCTCTCGACGTAACAAGGGTTATGAGAAATGGCTATTAATATAATAACATTGAGTTATGAGAAAATTATTAGTACAATGACATTATGTTATGAGAAATAGTTATTAGTATAAACTATGAGAATAATTATTAACACGAGATTAATGAGAGTTATAGGT
Organism: Sequoia sempervirens; assembly: GCA_007258455.2. Classification (NCBI taxonomy): domain Eukaryota; kingdom Viridiplantae; phylum Streptophyta; class Pinopsida; order Cupressales; family Cupressaceae; genus Sequoia; species Sequoia sempervirens. The sequence goes on from VDFB02359271.1 coordinate 27,673, forward strand.
AGTGGAGGAGAGTTATGAGTGATGTAGGGGGTCAATCTATGAGAATTGCCATTAACAAAAGATTTTATGATGAGCATTAAGAATTATGAAAAATAACTATCAACATAATAATATCTCTTATATTGGAGGAAGAACTAAGAGTTATTCCTATGAGCAATGGAGGGAGAGCCATATGTGATAAGCATTACAGTGGTAACTTATTAGGATTTTTTAATATGGATGATTACATTCAAATATTAGACATGTTAGATTATGTGATATTAAAATAATTATTCATCAATTTCAGCTAGTTAAGTTAGTTAACACAATCATTGATCAATGTTCCTAAAGGTTTAGTTCAAAGATACTCCTAAAAAATAAAGGTTGTAAGAAGTTGAATTGATAAAGTATATAGTAGATCGAATTATTTGAGTGATTATATTATTGACCTTTTTACTAGGCCAAATTTGTCATTATGCAACAAAGGCATGTAAAATGGTTCTCTTTGCTCAAATCATGTTTGAATCCTCATGTGACATGTCAAATGATGCTAAATTAGTTTACCTACCACATCAAATTTTTAGTTAGCAAAGTTAGCTAACAAAATTCCACAAATTAAAGCACTTGAAGGTTCACTAATTTAGAGACACTCTTATGACCTAGCTATACAAGAAAACCACCAAAAAAATTGCAAGATGAATTGTGAGAGAAAAGCATAAATATAAGTCTAATGAGTGATTTAGACAATCAAGGAGTTAATGTCAACATGAAAAATAATCATCAATCACCATTTTAACTAAGGTCAAAATAATATTTATAATTTAGCTAGAGTTAAATCTATTAGTGTGCAATAGATGCATGTAGGGTGATTTTGTCAACAATTGCAATCATCCCATATTATACAATATACAAAGTCTACATGATTAAGACATGCTTAACCATTTGGATTTTGGTTGCATTCCTTGTGTACTATTTGGCTTTACTTTAAAGCACTATTAAATTCTTATTGTATTTCTTGTGTACTCTTGTTGTATAGTAAATCTAGGGGACATTATAAAAGGGTCCTTTTGCTACATTTAGTAGAGTTGGCACAACCTAGTGAGTCTAAGAGGAGTTGAAGTGTAGTTGGGAAGTGATGAGAGAAATTTAGAGCTTGTACATAGGTGTTTGGACACATTATAGGTGCAAGTGGTGTACATGAAGGCCTTGTGAAGGTAGTAATCATTGTAACAACTCAATGCGATAGTTATTGTTAGGTCATTGATTATTATGTACGCCATTTTATACATGTTCTTTCTTTTGCTTCACTATGTTTTCTTCCTTGTTTTGAATGTGCACTTGACAACATAGACTTAAATATAGGAAATGTTCATTTTCACAAGAACAACAACCTATTCAATATAAAAAGTATAATTTTATAAGTAGGATTTGTGATGATGAGTTAAGTAATTGAATAAGCATACTAATTATGGATCACATATCCTAACAAACAAGCTTAAGTGCAAAGTTATGGGTTAATTTGATAGAAAAGATACCCCTTGGTTGTGGCATCTTAGAGAAAGGATAGTGTGTGAGGGTTTATCAAAGTAAATAATATAATTTCCAACAATGTAAAATAAATAATCAAACATAAATAATGAATTAAACAAAAAAAAAATATTTTTTATATATGATATACTTGCAAAGGAGGTGTACAAAGATCTAGCTTCCATTTTTTACATTTATCTTATACAATTATTTAATGTAAATTATATTCATAATCAAGTAATGTTATCAAAAGGTATAAAACCATTATAGAATATGAATAAATTGTTGTTCCACATGTGGCCCTTCCCCTTCCAATGGTTGGGTTAAGATACATCAAAATGTTGATAGTCAAATATTACTCATGTGTTATGGCCCCTCAACCTCATGAAGGGAACCCATCAAGTTGTACAAGGGGACTTTCTCTTTCAAATAAATGAAAGAAAATTGTTAACATTAATCAATACCACATGTTTTGAGTTTTCCTAAAGAGTTTTAATATATAGAACCCTAACAATTCCAATGGTGAAGACCATGTAATTGGTGCACACTTTGACAACATAACATCTAATTTCCCTACATTCCTCGCACCAATAAAAACTTGTGTGTGGTAAGTTAATGATGATAAATTAATGAGATTAGAACTATGCTTACCTTTAGTGGTGTTTGCACAATACCACAAATTATGAGAATTGTATTTCCAATATCATTATATTTCTATTAAGGAAAACCACCATGACCCTTTTACCCCACTTGAGAGCTATTATTACTCATATTAAGTCTAGGAAATAAATATCGACACTTCTTCAAGTTGAGCTTAAGTTAGTAAGTTCACTAATTTTGACAACTTTATCTAACAACATAAAATAGTTATATATGTGTATATTTCCACTATCTTATATTATTTTAAAAAAAAAAAGTATAATATTGAATTCAAAATTTAAATAATGTATATCTATATAGCAAACTATTATTAAGAGTTGGATAACATGGTTAAGAGGAAAAAATCACTACAAGGATATTTTTTAATAGTTTAAGTAAGGGTTTTATATGGACCTTGACCCTTAGGAAAATACTATACAAAAAACCTAAAAGATTTGCAAAGATAAAGATATTGAAAATAAGTAAATAAAGAAGTGTCCATGATAACAAAATGTGCAATGTTAACAAACATTAGTAAAAATAGTACTTTCCAAACAAGATAATAAACATAATAGGGTAAAATCTACTAAATTCTTCACTACATACAACAAAATTCCTCTCACCTTGTTATATATAAATAATAATGTCTTACAATATTGAAAATTTGCCTTCATCATCTTTTTTTAGTAATTCTAGTACTTCTTAGTTAACCTGATGAACAGTTTAGGTTTTAGTGCACATATATTGTCAATCTTATATAATTAGCTCGATCTAATGGTTTGTGAGGTTTACTAATAGTGCTAAGAGGTGGTTACTTATAAATTCTTACCATTTGTCTACATCAACAATTGAGCTCCTTTATGTTAGATATTTTATTTATATTACAATTGACTTATGTGTATCTCAAATTTTGTTGTATATTTTCTTAGTTATTTTAATAATATATATAGATCCGACTAAGAATTTGAAAGATTAATAGTAAATGTAATTGATCTACCTAAAATCCTCACCCACTATACTTGATTTCAAGGCTTTGGAGCTAACTGACAAAACACTTACTCATAAATAATGTTTCTTAGTTTACAGGAGCGTGGGGAGATCATGCATCTAATATTTATAGTTACTTCTAAAAATGATGAATTGTTGCTTTGTTAATGTTAGGTCTATTAGGTGTGGTTATGTTTTTACTAGTTTCTTTAAGACTTATATTATGTTGCTAAATCTTATCTGGACTCTTGCAGGTCTTTCACCTGTTTTTAGTAGACAATTATTAAATGTTTTTTATTTTGATATAAGACCTATGATCCCTAATGCTAATTTTATTTCTAGCTTTTGTGCCTATTGATCCTTTTCGATTGGTTTTGGTGTCGATCTCTTTGGTTCTTACTATGTTGTGATCCCATAATAGTGGTTTACAATTTTTGGCCTAACTAGACACTGAAATTATTATTTTTAACTAAATCTTCACATTCAGGCACCTATAGTGGCTAAACCGTGAGGAATTTGAAGATGGTGCAAACTAGAGTCTCATCAAATTTTGTCTGTAGATTCTAAAAATATTTTTTTCAAAATTTTT
>VDFB02359272.1:0-27832 GCA_007258455.2 Sequoia sempervirens
GCGCCTGATTGCCAGGTTTTCACCAAGGTACTTGCCCAAAGTGCCACTGAAGTGGTTTTCACTAGAGGACAATTTTTTTCTTTACTGTTTTCAATCCTTTTTTTTGATTTTTTTGTATTTTTGTATTTTGGATTTATACCTTGCAAGATTAGGCATAAAATGTTTTGAGATGGGAGCTATTAATGGGATCCTAAAGAGGCTCACCTTTAGGTGTAGATAGCTAATATGCTCCTAATTTGTAACTTGCTGTGAAGATAAATGGTCCCAACTAGTTGGGTTGAAACTTTCCTTTGTTGTTTGGATTTGGTACATTCTTCTGATTTTATTTTAACACAAGCTCTCCAACTTGAAATGACTGACTCTTGATCTTCTTATTATAGCTCCTTTTGAGATAGTTTTGATAGACCCGCAGGTGGTTCAAAGCATCCATGCATCGCTCATCTAGTAGTTCTAGCTTGTTCAAACGTGGCACCCAATATTCTTCATTAGTAATGAGATTCTGCAATGATATTATTAAGGATGAGAGCTTGATCTAAATGAGAAGGATGGCTTCTGATCCGTAGACTAGGGAGAAAGGGGTTGCACTTGTAGGTGTGAAAATACTCATTTGGTAGGCCCATTAGGTAGGATTTAGCTATAGGTGCCAGTCGTGATCAACTTCATTGACTGTTTTCTTTAGGATTTTCAAGATGGTTTTATTGATAGCCTCAACTTGGCTATTACCTTGGGGGTAATGTGGGGTGGAGAAGTGATGTTGGATATTGAATTTTTGGCATAGCTCACGAACGTCCTAGTTTTTGAAAGGTGTCCCATTATCTGAGATAAGGGCTTGTGGGACACCGTAACAACAAATGAGGTAGTTCAGGATGAACTTGGATATCTGCTTTCTTGTGATATAGGTCATGGGGATGGCTTCTACCCACTTTGTGAAGTATTATGCGTCAATGATAATGAACTTGTGTCCATTGGATGAGGTTGGTGTGATTTTGCCGATGAGATCGAGCCCCCATTGTGAAAAGGGCCAAGGTGTTATAATCAGTTGGACCTCCTAAGTTGGTACATGAATGAGGTCTCCATGTTATTGACATTGCAAACATCTTCAAACATAGTTATGCGCTTCCTTCTCCATCGTAGGCTAGTAATACATAGTCCTCAATAGTTTCTTGGCCAAGGTCATACCACTAGAATTCAAACCACAAATACCGTTGTGTACCTCGGTTAAAGCAATCAAAGCTTCCTTGTGGTTAAGGCATCTCAAAAGGGTTCCTTTGATACTTCTACGGTATAGGGTGTCACCTAAGATAACAAAATAGGATGACTTATTAATAAAGGTCCTCTTAAGGTTTGGGGTGATATTAGTGGGGAGGGCTCCTATTTTTAGGTAGGTGAATATGTCATGGTACCAAGGATCACCGAGACCAATTATTTTGCATATGAACTCAGATTCTGGTACCTCAAAAGCTGGTATTAGAAGCTACTATACCAAGAATTCATGTTTAGGGATGTTGTGTGGGATATCCAACAATGATCCAATTGTTGCTATAGCATTAGCCGCTCTGTTGTTTACCCTTGGTATTTTTTCAAATGTGATGTTGATGAAGAATTCCTTGAGATCCTCTACCAATTTCTTGTACGGGGTAAGCTTGTCATCCTTTTTTTGGTATTCATTATTGACCTGGTTGATAATTAACTGTGAGTCTCCATAAACCTTAAGTACCATGATTTTCCACTGTCCTATAATTCAAATTCCTATGACTAGATCCTTGTACTCTGCAATATTATTGGTGCATGGAAAACATAGCTTATATGACTTCGAGACGTAATATCCTTGTGGTATGATGAAGAAGACTCCTGATCTTGACACATGATGAGTATGTGACCCATGAAAGTATACCTTCCAATGATTTGCTACACTAAGATTAAAAAAGGACTCATCTGGAAACTCTAATACTAGGGGTTCTCTAAATATATAAGTGCTTCCGCCAATTGATTTGTGATTATTTGTCCCTTGATAGCTTTCAATTCTACATACTCAATGTAATATTCTATCAATATCATGAACCACTTAGCCATTCACCTTGTGAGTGTTGCCTTAGAGAGTAGATATTATAAAGGGTCTATCTTGGTGATGAGCTTTATTTGATGAGAAAGCATGTAGTGTCTTAATTTTTGTGAGGAAAACACTACTGCAAGACAAGCTTTCTTGATGAATGTGTAGTTTAGCTCATGTCCCACCAAGGTTCTATTGATATAGTAAATGACTCTTTCTTTCCCTATTTCATCATGTTGTGCTAGAAGAGTGCCAAGGGTTGCGTTGTCACTGATATGTATAGGATCAATGGTTTGTTCTAGATCGGTGGCATGAGGACTGGCAGTGTTAGCAACTATTCCTTGATTTTATTGAACACTTAATTGTATTTCTCATCCCACTTGTATATTACCCCTTGTGGAGTAGGTGAGAATAGGGGACAACTTTATCTGCTAATTGTGCTATGAATCTGTGAATGGATTGGAGCCTTCCGTACAAGCCCCTTAACTGTTTCAATGTCTGTGATGCTTCCATTTCAATAATTGCTTTGAATTTTGTAGGGTTTATCTCGATTCCCCTCATTGATACAATATACCCTAGAATTTTTCTTGACTGCACACCAAAGACACATTTGTTAGGATTGAGTCATACTTTATATTCTTCCAGTCTATCAAAGATAGATCCTAGTGCTTCTATGTGGTCTCGATGCTTTCTTGATTTGGATAATATGTTGTTCACAAATCCTCTACAAATTTGTGGATCATGTCATGAAAAATCAGAGTCATAGCCCTTTGGTATGTAGCTCCAACATTCTTTAACCCAAATGGCATCATGTTCCAACAATAGGTCCCACATGGACAAGTGAAGGTTTTCTTATGTTGATCATCCTTTGCTATCATAATCTGATTGTACCTTGAAAAACCATCCATCAATGATAACATATTGTGCCCTGATGTTAGATCTACAATCATGTCTATGTTGGGAAGAGGGAAATCATGCTTAGGGAAGGATTTTTTCAGGTCCCTAAAGTCTGTGTAGATATAGATGCCCCCAGTGGGCTTAGAAATAGGTACAAGATTGGAAACCCATTCAGGATAGTCAATGGGTCATATGAAACCAACATCTAGGAGTTTTTTCAACTCAAGTTTGACCAACAATGCGATCTATGGATGCATCTTTCTTAATTTATGTCATATTGGTTTTTCCTCTGGATAGATTGCTAGATGATGAACTACTACCTCTGGATCAAGACCGAGAATGTTAGCATAGGTCCATGCAAAATTTACTTTCCTTTCTTTCAAAAAGGCAACTATAATTTCTTGTTCCTTGGTCAAAAGTGACTCTATATAGAAAGTGATGTGTGGTATCTCTTTAGTTCCCAAATTGACCGGGTTGCTTTTTTTTGCCAGTACTGCTGATTTTTCTTGATGGATGGCACTAAGGGGAAGATTGAATCCCTCATCCTTTGGTGCCTCATAGAGGTTTTCACCATCAGATACGTCCTTTCTTTTTACTATTTTTGGGTCAGAAAGTGTCACAATATGGTTTTCACTTAGAGACCTAGATATTACTCTTAGATTTTTGATTTTGTGACTAAGAGATTCAATCGTTTCCCCATAGTAGGCATGTGTGTCCAACTCAATATCAAACCCTAATTTTTGGTCTCCATATGGTAGAGTATCCATTAGTCTGATGAATTTGAGAGAGCCTCATCATTTTCAAATGTGTCTAAGATCAGTGGTCCCCGTTGGTCACAGTCTATCAGTTGGGGGTACACAAGATTTAGTTCAGTGGTTCGGTTACTCGACTTGAAGGACATGGTAGTGATCATAAAAAGGGAGGAATCCTCAAATAACATGGGTAAATAAGAGATGAAGCCCTCATTGTACTTATTAGTTATATTGAAGTTATAGTTATCTAGAGGTAGACCTGTGGATACCGGTAATTGAGGAAGAGCTTTGAATTTTTTAATAGGGGTACCTTTTCCAAGAATGGTTAGCTTTCAAGGGGTACATCCAAGGCCAGTATTATTTATGCACTTCTTAGGAACAATGGGTTTTAACAGGCCATTGTCATTTTGCTCGAGCTTTTCATTTTTTGGTAGCCCCATCAATGTATTAACTGTAGTCCTTTGTTATCATCTTCCATGGGAAGATCAGGTATGGGTATTTCATCTTGATATAATAGGCTTGATACATCTTTCTCATCTACCACCTCTTTGCTTAAGTCTCCCCATTTTTTAAAGGTAGTAGGTTGTACTTTGAAGGCCTAAGATGTTGTGTCAATTGGCTGTGGCTTCCCATGAGATCTATGAGATTAAGGTAACTCTCCTATCACAAAGGCACTCTTTTTCATTTTATAGTCTCCACATCCATTATCTTGGATAATAATCTTAACATTAGGGATGTCTGAAATGGAGGGTGTCTTTATCTCAGAAGTGGAGGCTAGAGTGGATGGGTCTATATAAGGAGATGTGGGTCCCTCATCATTCTCCAGGACTTAGGGGATCTTATATACTTGGCCTCTAGATTTTTACAATAATAGAACGGCTCAGGATCACCATGAAATGTGACTTCTTGGTTTTGATAAGGGAATTTAACACATTGGTGGAAAGTGGATGCAAAAAATTGCATCCCATGGATCCATGGGTGCCCTAGGAGGATATTGTATGGTAGTTCGAGGTCAAGGACTTGACAAGTGGTTTACATGATTGCTATCCCTACTTGGATAGGGAGTTGAATAGTGCCTTGAGACACCCGTTCTTGATCATCATAAGCCTTGATAGTGATACCTTTACCTTTTTCGATGAAATATTCTAAGAATCCCAGATTCTTTATTAGCTATAGAGTAAAAATATTCAAACTTGCACCTCCATCCACCAAGACTTGTTTGAATTTGTTCTTGTGGACCAGGAATTCAAGGTGGAGTGCATAGTTATGAGATGGTTGGGTCGAGAGATCATGCTTAGAAAATGCGAGGAGATGTGGTGTAGTGTTATGTCTGACCATAGCTTGGAACTGGTCAGCATCAAGATCTGGGGGGACAAAAGATGCAACTAATGCCTTTTCTAGGATGTCCCTATGTGCGGGCGATATTTTTAGCAACTCCATGATGGAGATCTGGGTGGGGGTATTTTTCAATTGATCTAGGACATTATAACCATTAGGGATTAACTTTGGATTTGCGGCGGGTGCTTTGGGTGGTGGTGAAGGTCCTAGAATAGTAATTCTACCAACACATGTGGTGACTCCACACTCGGCTCTAGGTCCTTTGATATTAACAACTGTTACCCATTCATCCAAGGATGAAACAACATGGTCATAAACATGGTTCACATTGTTGTAACTCTTTCCTTTACCATTGTTGTTTCCTTTATTGTGATCTGGCATTAGATTCGTGTATATCCTAAGGTCTTGATTCCTGACTGGTTATTCAATGGTTATGGTCTTATCATCAATGAGATCTTGGATCAAATTCTTTAGTCTCATACAACTAGTTGTCGTGTGTCCCTTTATTTTGTGAAAATCACAAAAGTACTTCTCGTTATACCATGATGGTTTAACCTAAGGCTCTTGATAATTTTTATAAACAATGATTTTGATGAGATTCACTTGTACCAGTTGTTACATGATAAATTTTATTGGTTCCCCAAGTGGTGTGTATTTTTGTTTAGGGGGATATCCATTCCTTGGGGGTGGTCCCCCTTGAGCATTTAGGTTGTTGACAGTTTGATTTTTAGGTTTTTGTTGTGATGATGCATTGTTTTGGATATTGATTTGTGGTTGTTGGTACGTTTGTTGTTGTGTATTCTTCCTTGGGGCATTGATAACAAATTTGGCATCAACGACACCATCGTTGATGGAATTTTTGTTCTTTTCCCACGTATGAGGTTTTTCATTGTAACTTGTTGATGGTTGATTGTCTTGGTATGTGGGTGTGCACCCTTGTGCTATAAGGGCTCTTTCGATGTTTAAAACTTTGGGAATCAATTGGTCATAGGTTTTTATGCATTGCATTTTCAAGTGAAAGGACAAGATTCCTTCAAGGTTGGAGATGATAGTCCCAATTTGTTGTTCTTCTGGCATAGACCATTTGCTCTTGTTAGCCTTGGATTGCCATCATTGCAAGAAGGCTACAAAATTTTCTCCCTTTGAGGCCAGGTAATTGTTCCAAGCTCATGTCCATGCCTATGTTAAATGAATAATTCTGTATGAATTAGTCCACAATTTCTTGAAACTTTTTAATTTCGGGGGGAAGACAGGAGAACCATTCCATTGTTGGATCGACCAAACTTCAAGGGAAGAGTCACATCAGATAAGAATATTCATATGCAACTTCCATATAGTATACATGGAATTCCCTGATGTGATCTTCAGGATTGCTAGTCCCACGGTATTTATCAAATTTTGATGTCTTGAATCCTTGGGGGAATGGAACCATCACAATACTTCTGTCAAATGGATAGGGACACAAATTTCCTTGTGATTTCATTATCTTTCCTCATTGCACGTCTAGCAGTTGTTCAAAGAGAAATTTAACTTGTGTGGATAAGTCATTTTGTGGATCAGGTGATGGTATGTATGTGTTTTGGGGTGGTATGGTTGCTTGGGTGATGGGTGGGATGACTTGCGTATTAGGCTGTGTGTTCGTGAGAGGTTGTTGTAAGTTTTCCTGTGCAAGCAACACTTGTTGGTATGCCTGTAGTTGTTGTTGTGCCAACAACGCTTGTAGTTGGTCTTGTTGCTGTTGAGCTATCAATGCTTGTTGTTGTGTGTGTTGTTGCAAGGCTTGCTGATAGGCTTGTTGTTGTAACAAGGCTTGTGCTTGGGATTGTTGTGCTTGGTATTGAGCTTGTTGAGTGGCTTATGCAACTTGTGTGGCTTGTGCAGCCTGTGCGACTTGTTGCTATTGTAGTAAGGCTTGTGCTTGTGCTTGGGTAGCCTATTGTGCTTGTTGTGCAACTTGTTGAGCTTGAAATTATTGAAGTTCCTTTTGATACGCTTGCTGGGCTACTTGCAATGTGATGCTATATTGATTTGATATGTTTGGATGTGGGGGTGGAGGTGGAGGATTTGGTGGAATGGTGTGAGATGGTGTGATGAGAGATTGTTGGGGTGGTTGTGGAGGTGCTTGTTGAGTGATGACAAGAGGTTGTGTGGTAGATGGTATGATTGATGTGCTTGGTCCTTGGGAGACCATGTTTTGGGATATTTGGGGTGTTTTAGATGTTGTAATGATTGGTTGAGATGTTTGGATTGGTGCCACTTGTTGTTGTGATATCAATGGCATGCTTGGAGGATTTGGTATGATTGACATGTTGATTTGATTTGTGATGGGAGGATTGATTTGACTTGATTGGTTTTGGATTGGTATGTTGGGTAAAGGGGGTTGCCCTAAACCTTGGATTGGTGGGGATGTTGATGTTAAAAGAGGGAATGATGAAAATATTGGTGGTGTGTTCCCTTGAAAAAGTGAGGATGATGCATTAAAAGTTCCCACTTGTCCAAAAAAATCTACTCGTCCTTGTGATATCATGGGGAGAGAGACTTGTGTGTTAAGAGAGTATGCTGGTATTGCAGAAAAGTTGGAGGGATTGTTGGTATCATGGAAGATGAGTGGTAAATATGGATGTTTTGGATCTTGTCGGATGGTATTGGGCATACCCAAGATTGTGTTAGCCTCTAGATTTTGAGTGTTGACAAGTGGATGTGTTTGAAGAGCTTGGAGTGATGAACTCCCCTTGGTGATCATGGGTTGACTTGGACCATGAGAAAATGTTGGTTCTATGATGGGTTGGGTGATGCTTGGGAATGACGTTGGTGCAAGTGATGTGGGTGGCATATTCCCAAGAGGTTGTTCAACAATAGTGCTCACATCAAAATCGAAAGGGAGTTTAGCCCCTTCCTTTGCTAATGCCAAAATGTATTGTGTGGGATTGAGCCTCATGACCATGTTGACAATCTTGTGTGTTTCAAGATTTTGGACAAGTTCAATTTAATCTTGGGTCATTCCTTGGAAGTTGTTGGTGACATCTTCCACTTGAAAACCTTCCTCTTGAAGATATTGTGATTGTTGACGGAGGTTGAGTGAAGGTATGGTAGATTCCATAAGATTGAATTTTGATGTAGTTTGGCTCAAATCACATGAAGTGGATGTTTCTCTATTTTTCTTCATGATCTTCTTGTGTTGTGACCTAGTTTGGACCATAAAATAAGGATCAAATTTTAGGAATATGGGAGATAAACCTCTAATTCCTTAGGCTGATCTAAACTTTAGGTACAAAAAATAAAATCTAGGAGGTTAAGGATCAAATGTGGATGATGTGACAAATGAAGGATGAATGATATGGATGTTTGAACTCTTAAGAACTTTGGAGGAATACTAGATGTTAGGATTTTTTTGGATTTTGATTTTGATTTGGTTTGATTTGATTTGGATAAAGGACTTATAGATCCCAAGATGTTAGATGTTATCTTGAAATAAACTTGTCCACAAGGTGATAATTTAACTAAGTGTATGAGGAAGGATTCATCCACACACATTTAGCCAAACAAGGTGATTTTGATTTTGATTTGAGGATTACCAAAAGTCTTAGCATGAATGATTTTTCCAAGGTTCTAAATTTTTTTTGGTGAGATGGGATTTGATTGATGGTGTGACAAATGAAAGTGTTGACTTTGATCCTAGATGAACCTAGAGAGACTTTGTTTACAAGACCAAAGTATTGAAGACCACGCTATACCTCTAAAAGCTTTTCAAATATTTCTACCAAAGAAGTGGTTCATATTGAGCATACATATTTGGATTTTTCAAGGGAATGAACCTATAAAACCTTGTGACCTTCTTGCTTATCTTGGTGTATTGCTTTAGGTTGCACTTCCTAATGTATCTTTTTATGGATTTTTGAGTGTGACACCTAAACTTGAAACTCTTGCATAAATACCTTTGCTTTGGAATCTTGACCTTTTAGGAAATCATGAGAACAAAAAAATATGTGGGATTAAATTTTATTTTATCTTTGATTAAATGGGATTCTTTTTAGCACATCAACACTTTCTTGCTTAGCTTTCAAACTGAATGTTTATGTCTTAACTCTTTTTCATTCAACAAGTTCCATTATGTGAAAATCAAAGAATCAAGGGCATAGTTTTCCTAGGTTGACTTTAGAGAGAACAAATTGAGATATGGGCCTAGATATTTAGAAGTCTCTAAGGATAAAATCCCTAGGGACAAGCAATACTTGGACTCTTTAAGGATATTTTATCTTTCCAAAGGGTTTGAAATTTTGATGACTTGTTGAATGTTTGTTTCAAAGTTTTGAAATCCAAGCAATGTATTTGAATGACTCACAAATTGCACAACCCTAGGATAGAAATGGACATACTTGTTGAGTCCCCACTTAGATTTCTCCAAACACTAGACAATGCAAACAATTATAGATTTGGTGAAACTAGCTCCCCTCCATGACACACACTTCTCAGGACCACCAAATCTCAAAATCCTTAAATTCGGAGATCAAAAGGATTTATTCTATTTTTGCAATTGAATAGTACATATGTGAAGCGACTTCATAATGACCGTTCTTGCACCAACAAGTATTTTAGGATTTTGGATTCTATACAAATTGGTTCTTACTTTGGGTAATTGGGGACATGACACCTTGCGAGTGTCCAAGATTTAATCAATCCTACTAGGGGCTCTTATACTTTTTATAGTAGTACCCCATTCTGAAAGACATTGTATGACTAAGGCCTACATACCATGAGAACTTGACAGTTTAGTCCTATCCATTTATATACCGGCTTGAGTGAAAAACCGGTTGGAGTTGCCTTCGAGTTGTTCTTAGGAAAGCCCCTCTAAAGTTAATAAAAGTGAGGGATTACACTTGTAGTTCGACCGCCTAGTTCACGTAAAGTGCAAGGAGGGAACACACACAATGTCTCTTTCTCACACTAGCATGATTGTTCAATTTTAAACCCAAATTTGAAATGTGTGGGTAATTTTTTTTAGACAACCAATGCCACTAGAATGCTTTTGATTCTCAAGATTGTTGGGAAGGATGAGAGAAGTGCATACACATTCAAATGAAACAAATTGCAAAAGAAATTACAAGACAATGAAAACCCAAGTTCGTTTTAAGCCCAAAATAAAGATGAATTCTTTTTAGAGCACCAAGCTTAAATATGAGTTTTCCTTGTTCAATTTTTGATAAAATCCAAAATCTAGTAAGTTCCTAATGTTCAATTGTAACCAACTTTGACAAAGCTTGAGTTGTTTGTGAATTTTAAGCCCAAAAGTAACTCTAGTTGGTCCTAAAACATAAATGAAAGATATAAATAGAAAACCTAAGCTATTACAAAGAGCATTAAAAAATGCTTTTAGGTTTCCAAACCATTTTTCCTTTCTTTCCTGCAAAGGCGACGATCTGCAATTGGAAAATGTGACATTGAAAGGAAATGTGACACTTTGTAGAAAAACAAAGGCGATACTCTGCAAAGGATAGATACAACATATATGATGCAATTTCAAAGGCGACACTATGTCAATAACTAGAAATAAGACATAAAACAAAAAGGTTAAATGTGACGGTTTAGCAAACACGACATGACAATGATGTGCAAAAGTGAAGTGACATGGTGAAAGTGGCGTTGGATGCAAAAGTAGCGCTCTGAAAGCTTCCAATAGCAACATTATGAGAAAAGGTGACACTGTATGAGTTAAGGGCAGTGTTGCTCCTCTATAGCTACACAAAAAAAAAATTAGGCAAAAAACAAGAAAATACCTTGGTTAGCCCTCCCTCTAGCAAACAACTAACAAAGATCAACAAAAAAGTGTTAAACATGTTAGAAACTAAACAAAAAACTCCCTATGAGATTCTTTGATAAAGAAGACAAGAAAACATGATAAAACTTGAAATAAACCAAACAAAGCATGTAATCTAGTCTAACTTAAGCAAACCTCCATCCCATAAACCAATGAAATAAAATCCTTTCTATGAGATATTCAAACATACTTCATGATGCAAACAAAACTATAAAAGATCAAAGAAAATAATTGAAAGCACAAAAAAAGCATGTGCAAAACCTATCCCATAGTGGGAGTGGTGCTCCTTTGATGTGAAAAGGATGCCCTTTCCCACCCCCTTGATAAGCTTCCAATGGTATGATGAACAAGCAAAGATGAGTGATCAAGTGCAAGATGAAATGTGCCTATAGTGTAAATGCATAAGATTGTGGTGCAATCAACTAACAAAGATCAACAAGTGTTAAACATGTTAGAAACCAAACAAAACACTCCCTATGAGATTCTTTGATCAAGAAGACAAGAAAACATGATAAAAACTTGAAATAAACCAAACAAAGCATGTAATCTAGTCTAACTTAAGCAAACCTCCATCCCATAAGGGGAGTAGTGCTCCTTTGATGTGGAAAAAATCCCTTTCCCAATCCCTTTGATAAGCTTTGGTGTTGAATATGATTCCAAGTGTTGAATTGACTCCAAGTGATGATAACTTAGCTAAAAATGATCTAAAAATGGTGATTGCTATGAAATGAAAATGGATATAGTGAAAATGCATGAAGTTGTGGATCCATATTGTAAAGAGGATGCTTCTATTTATAGGTTGAAGGTTTGAAGAATGGAGAGATGGGAGGAATGTGGGACTAAAAGAGAGCCAATGAGATTGGGACACTTGTTTCAATGCTAATGGGTGAGGATTGGGCACATTTTGCATGTGGTTGAAATGCAAGAGACACTAAATGCATGTGGCTGAGATGTAAGAGGCACTAAATACATATGGTTGAGATGTTTTGGAGGGAAATTGTTTGTGGTAACTAGAAAGCCAAATAAAGGGAGTCAATGAAGGAATATTCCCTAGAATATGCTTTTGAGAGGTTAAATGAGGTAATTAATTAATTAAAAGAAACTTATTTTCATGTACAAGTGGGTTAGTTAATCAGGGGTTGATTTAACTCTTGGGGAGTTAAAAGCTAGATAATTTATTAATGATGATTAGAATGTGATTAAAGTTAATTAATTCTAAATTTAATTAACTTTGAGTGGGTTAGTGAATTTATGATATTTTATTTATTTAATCAAATAAGAGGACTTTGGGGATTTAAATAAACAAATTGATTTATTTAATTAAACATGATGAACATTAGTGAATTAATCTAATAAACTGTTTTATTTGATTAATAGAAGAATTTGATGATAATTGATCAAAATTAGATGCACTATGTTAGTTAAGATTATTTGCATGTCTACATAAAAAAATATAAAATTATGGGATTGGGAAACTAAGAGGACCATATTTAGGTTGTTTTCCATTCTAATTGTGCTATATGGGTGTGAATATTTGGACAACAATATATCAACATTGAAATGGAGACAATAGAGAGCTTACAAAAATATTTGATCACAAGTAGTTTAAAAAAAATGGTTGCATATGAGATTGTATTTGTTGAGACAAGTTCCTTTCCACTAGAGGCATCAAATTTGATCTAAATGTTAAGTTACCAAAGAGAATAGAGAGCATGGACTCCCATCATTGGCCCAAGATGGTATTGGGGGAAAAATTAAATAGAATAAAGAGCATGTAAATGAAACATAGTACAAATTGGATGAGTAAATAGGGTATTAACATGCAATAGTGTCCAAAAACCAATGTGGAAATCAAAGGACATGTGAAAGAGAAAGTCAAGAAAATCACACATACAAAGTAGCTTTGGTGAAAAAGAGAATAATATGTTATAAATTTAATCTTACATGTGACCAAAATAAAAAAGAATATATAGGAGCAGGAATAAAATGGAAATAAAAATGTTAGTAGCTCAACTTAAGACTATCTTGCATAATCTTAGGCATGAAATTGGAAAGTGGACAATACTTAAAAAAGAATGGGTAGATAGAATATGCCATTTTTGCATTCTAGGGTTGATGGAAATTAATAGCACTAGATAATGAAATAAAATACACATTTATTGAATATTGGTTCTTAACTACATTGATTGAAGAGGAAAGATAGTTAACAAAAATAATGCACTACTTGATCACGATTTGTAACATAAGATCCAAGATAAAAAATGAAATGGATACCAATCAAGCATAACCTAGGTAGTCCAATAGGCAGTACTTGTATGCAAAGCAACTTTATTACTATCTTGAAGTTCCATATACTACTTGGTCTTGTGGATTTATTAAAATATTTTATTTCATTTCATTTTCTACATGGTAGTAATATCCACTTACTCACCCATTTCTTGCCTCTTGTTGCTCTTAATTGCTATCATTCAAATAATTTACATCCTAAGTAAATTAATTTTAAAAATATGTGTGTTCACTTCCCAAATTTATTTTCTTCCATCTTTTACAATTTATATTTTTGTTTTTAGTTGTTTTGTCCTATACTTTATTGTTAAACCTCTATTTTAAATATAACATTAATATATTTATATTGTAATATAAAATAATTTCTCAATTCAAAGAGAGTAGAAATTTAATCTAACAAGAAGTTATCAACACGATAAGTTAGAATTTTACGTAACTCATATCCTTACAATTTTTTTAAACAAATCACCTTGCATTTTCACACCTAATTTGCATAAATTTAATCTGACAAATTTTTTTGAGACTACAAATTAGAATTATAAGTAACTCATATCTTTATAAAATTTTTAAACAAATGGCCTTGCATTTTCAAGCCTAATTTCTTCTCATATAATCGAGTAAAATTATTTTGTTTGTCAAATTCCTTCCTAGTTGATAAGTGTTTAACATGTTGGCTACAATTTGACATATAAAATCTAGCAGATTCTTTCTATTCAAATAATTAGAAACTTGCACATGCCAAATAAAATATCTAACTACAATTGGTGTCATTTTTATAATTATTGGTGCAAGCATGCCCAAAATATACAATATCTGGAAAAAGTGTTGCAAGATAAACATCTACAAATTGGGTATCTCACTTTTTCACATCTTATTATTTGGTAGATTTGATGGCATCTAGATCATATTTGTAGTATTTAATTAACTTTTCCAAAGTAAATTGATTTTGTAAACTCTGTATTAAGTTGAAATTTATTTGGGACAAAGTTCTATTTGGTAACAACAAACCCATGAAATTAGTTAACAGTTAATCATTAGTTTGTTTTGTTGCTTGAAATTTATAACAAGTTAAATATAAATTGTGAAAAGTTCATCTTGTCTAAAAATAGCTAGCATAATAAGCATTAACATTTTTCATCCCTAACAAACTTGTGAAAATTGAAACCAATATTTTTCCACCATAAATTAGATTTGTTAAATAGAAACTTGTTAGAAATTATAACTACAAATTTTGCACTAAGATGTAGGTAAACACATACACATTGAGATTGATCTCTTTATGGTTTTTTTATTATTTCTTTTTTAATCAAACTTGTAAATATAGGAAAGTTCTCATTGAGATGATGGTACAAAATCCTACCCAACATATGTCAAAGTCACTAGACATAAATAAAATAATTTATGCCACTTTTTCTCAAGAATTCTAAAATTAATCACATAATTAACGATCATGATGATGATCATCAGTATCTGAGAGTGTCCATCCTTCTTGTATACTCCATCTAAAAAAAGCTTATGTTGAACATTCATTATAGGTGAGTTGGGACAACTAAATCTTACCTAATTTGCCAACACATATTTGAATATAATGCAAGTATTTAGAATAAGTTGTTGAATCACAATTTCAACCTTCATTCTAAAATGCAAATACATTAAATTGAGGGCAGCCATTTCATTTTCTAATAAGCTAAGGCAGAGAATGAAATGAAATGATAAGAAATAGAATTTTGTAGCATGTTGTTAAGAGATGAAATAAGACATGTTGTGGGGTCTCTCCTTCAACACTCATCTTCACCAGTTTCATATATACATAAATGTGTTTATAAAATATTAATGTTTCCAAAATACGACCATATATTCTACCTTAATAAAAAAAGTCAAATATAAATAAAGAAGAAAATGAATTCAAATGACACTATAACATTTACTTTACTTCACATTTCAAATCTTTTCACTTTCTTCTTACTTATAAATGTCTCATTATTTGCGAAATAATAGTCAAGTTTGTCCAAAATATATGCTTATTGTACAAAACATAAAATATAATATTGTATTGCTACAAACATATATAAAAAACAAGAACAATTGACAAAGTTTAAACATTACTATATTACTATTTAATAAATTGCCTATTAATATAACCAATATACCTTTTAATGGGTACAAGCTCTAATATAATATGTCCTTCAAATATAAAAATAATAGTAAAACTCTACTCCATTCTCTCACGGATTCCTCGTATATAATAATAATTTAAAAATTGAACGGTGTGCCCATTGTTTTAATGCTGATTTTTAAGTTATAGATTAGATACCATCCATCCTTTATTCCATGCACTTGCTTGCATAGGATTCCCACCAAAATTGTTAAACTTTTCTCCGGTCCATTTTTCTTCTTTTTGGTTTACACACGGCATCGTTCGTTTGGGCGGCGTATTTAAAAAATATTTAGGCAACTTTTTCCTTGTGCTTTTCTATGGCATTAGTTTCCAAATCTTGTAATCAAGAAAACGAATAGAAGGGAACAAAATCTTTGTATCTTATGAAGAAATATGATCCCAAATATTTTTTAAAATAAAAGCTTTGCTTCCCATTTGATATTATTGTACCTTCCTTTTTGATAGAGTAAGAACAAAAGATAGGCCTATGCTTGTGCTCCTATCAAATCAATATGGAAAAGCTTGCAAATGCTTGAAAAAAGTTGCTTGGGAATATTGTCAGATTGAGTGACAACCGGAACATCTAACATAGTAAATATTGTTTAAATTTGGGACACTGATAGGTGGATATTAGTCTAAGGACAACAACTTAAGTCATGAAATGTAGAGTTATAATTCTCTATATAATATTTATTTCTATTTTAAATCTTAATAAATTATGTGTGGTAAGAATTATGAATGTTTGAGTGAACTTTTTATAATCACAATTCGTCTGTGTCTAATTTTAATGCATAAATGACCTCTTTCTTTCATACAATGTCTAAAAGTCTTTTTAGATAATAAGAAATATTTCCTTGTGTTAGAAACCCATCTCAAATCCAAGGATGAATCAGATACATTCAATAGTAGTAACTATTGTGAATGAGATGTAATTTTAGAATCACATATCGACTTTAGCACATTCTTGATAAGTCCCAAGTAATTAATATACAATTTATAAACATATACTTGCTTTATTCCAATCTAGAGGTTTTCCTTTCATATTATCAAATCCGTCAAGATTTAATTTGATACATAAGCTAGGAGTTTAACCATGTTTGAAAATAAAAAATAGACACTTCTTATCTAGTGCCTTAGGTCCTCTCAGGTATATGCAACACAATGGGTAATGTAGATACAAAATAGAATATAATCATGTTCTAATTATGAACGATAAAGACATGGAATAATCTTTTTCAAGTAGGTTTGTACCTTGTTATTATTATTGGGTTTAATAGAGGTGGCAATCAGGTAAAATTGTGAGTGTTTTAGTCATAGAGTCATTCATGAAGCTTTAAGTTGAGCAAATAAATGACATCTACCCTTAGCTCGAATGCCCAGAGACTATTTCTACATACATAACATGTCAACTAATACTACAAAATAGGCTAAAATTATATATTTGATTATATAATTGTCAGTCCCTTTTCTAATTCTTAAAATTCAATTCTAACTTATGAATGCTTCAAAGAATAAAAATAGGGATCTAGTTCTCTATATGACAACTACCCATGTGCAAAACAACCTAGGAAATTTGATCCCATGAAAACTTATATGATTAAAATATTGAAAACTATCTTTAATCGATGCTAGGTAAAAAAAGTATAACTTTTGGTGGGTGTGATTGTATCACCAAGTTAAAATAATGCACCTATGAATCAAATTAAATTCTCCATTTTTCATTGCAACCATCTAATTTAATGCTCTTAAAGGCATACTAATTTTTACCAATTTCAAAGGGTTTCAATATACTTGGAAGAAAGATCTGGAGTGCAAATATTGGATGATTATGTCACTATACTCCCTATCTCATCTAATAATGTCCAACTCTTAGGTGTGACATTTCTAGTTAACCCACTATCATTACACTTGTCTAATTTAATGTTCCTAAAATTGTATGACCAAAAATTAGGAAAATAGCAAGAATCATAAACAACAACCACAAAAACCATATGATCCAAACAAACTAATTCCAATCTATCAATGAAGAATGAATAAATGCAAGAAACATGAAAGATCAATCAAATGATATACCTTCCTCACACCAAACATCGAATCACCCCCATTGTCCTTCTCAAATTTTCTTTGTAAGCTATTGTTGCTCTTAGATTTGTATGTGTGCACAAATACAATAAGTTCAAATGGATATGATAGCAAAATATTTAAGATTGTGGTTTTTTTTAAATGAGGATGAAGGTTGATTTTATAGAAAATGTTAGGGTTGATGGATAGTTTAGATTCGAGGAAGAATTGAAAAGATTGATGGTGGAGAATTAATGAGAGGAATTGATTGATTAGTTAATTGGTTGCATGATTCAGTGAACTGAGTGCATGCATCAACCAACTATTTGCATGATTTAGTTAAGAGATTTGATTGAATTTTTAACTCAGATTGAGTGTTCGTGAATTGGATTAATTGATAAATAGACTGAAATTGATTGATTAGTGGATTGAGAGTAAGTCTCAGTTAGAAGGTGAGTTGGAAATGCATGAGATTTAATAATTAATTAACATTCACAAATGGATTAGATAAATAAAATAAATGATTTTATTTATTTATGGAGAATGAATAATGTTGAGATATTAATGAATAATTAAATAATTAAAGTAATTATTTAATTTAGGAAATGGATAATGGATAATTAAATAAATAATAATAATTTACTTAAATAATTTAGAGGAATAGGGATAATTAGTGACATAATTAAATAAATAAAATTTAATTAATTAATCAAGGAAGAATACTAATAAAGCGAATTAATCAAATAATATAAAATTATTTAATTAATAGTAGAATGCGAATTTAGTAATAATTAAACAGTTGACCAACTATTTAATTATATGGATAAGATGAGAATTAGTCTAAAAATGTCGCTTGTAGGCTAGGATAATTTTTAGTGTTTACATTTTCCCCTCTTTGAGATGATGCGATTTTGAGCATTGTTTCAAAGAAAAATAAAGAAAATTTTGGTCAGGACTTGCCCTAGTGTGCCTCAATGACACGGGATAGTGTGGTGCCCCTTGAGAAATTTGGCAAAAAAGTTTAGAAAATTAGCCAAAGTTATCGATAAGCTGATTTAATGTGTTTAAATGCGATGACTGCGAAAAATTATAATTACACCTATTAAACCCTAATTCCAACACTTGATTTTAGGAAAAAAGCTAGAGTTACACATTTGAGCCTTTCTGTAACACAATTGTTTAGAAAAGGGAACCATACCTATGCACCACATCTGTATTCTGTAATGCATTTGCATAACTAGAGTCACACATTTGTTAACTCCTACACCACATCTGCTTTTTGTACCACATCTATGTTTTGTACCACATCTATGTTTTGTACCACATCTATGTTTTGCACCACTTCTATAAGTTTATGTAATGCAAATATTCAAAAAACTCTGTGCTAAGAGAGCTCCCAATGCAAATGAGGTAGTTGATATGTATAGAATTAGCAGTTTTCGATCAATGAGTGGCATTAGAACTAGTGGCGATAACAAATAATCCTTGAGTTGTTGAAAGGCTTGCTGACAATGATCTATCCATTTGAATGGAACATCCTTGTGAAGCAAATGTTGAAAAGGATGGCACTTGTCTACTAACTGGGAAATGAATCTGTGAATGGATTGTAGTTTCCCTTGTAGACTACATAACTGTGCTCGATTAGATGGTGGTGGCATATTGATGATGACTTTCACCTTTGTAGGATCAACCTCAATACCTCTATGAGACACGATATATCCAAGGAGTTTTCCAAAAGTTACTTGGAAAAGACACACTTTTTTAGATTTATTGACTTTGTATTGCTCCAACCTGGTGAAAACTTGTCAAGCACATTTAGATGACTTCTTCTTGTGAGAAATTTTGCTAATAAGTCATCCACATAGTCTTCCATAAGGGTATGCATCATATCATGAAATATTGTAGTCATAGCTCTCTGATAAGTTGCTCCAACATTCCTAAGGCCAAAGGGCATTATATTCTAGCAATAGGTACCCCAAGGAAAAGTAAAAGCTATTTTGTGCTGATCCTCAGGAGCAATTTTAATTTGATTATAGCTAGAAAATCCATCCATGAGTGAAAATATCTCGTACCTAGTTGTTAGGTCTACTATGATATCAATGCTAGGTAAGGGAAAATCATCTTTAGGATAGGCTTTGTTTAAGTCGGGTATCTGTACAAATTCAAATTCCTCCTATTGGTTTGGTAACTAATACTAGATTTGATATCCATTCAACATAGTCTATAGGTTTGATAAACCCAACATCTAACAAATTTTTCAGTTTAGCCTTGACCAATAAGGCAATATGTTGGTGCATCTTTATGATTTTTTGTTTGAAAGGTTTCACATTTGGAAGAAGAGGAAAATGATGAAGGACTAATTCAGGGTCTAGTCCAGGCATGTTAGCATAAGACCAAGAAAAAATGATTTATCATTCAAAGAAGAAGTTGATGAAACTTGGCTTTTATGTCTCTGTCAAAAAAGCTACAAAGTGTATAATCTTGGGATTCTCAACTGTACTGATATTGACATCCTTTGATTTCTCTACCAAAGGTGGAGATCTCTCTTGAATGATAGGGAGTATATCCAACCTTCCATCCTTGGGAACCTTGGAGAGGTTTTCACCCTTAGATACACCCTTTATCTTTTCTTTTTCTTGGTCTAGAGGTGCCTTTTGGTTTTCACTTGGAGACCTATTCTTTTCTTCTTTTTCACTTTTGCGACTGAAAGATGGGGTAGACTCATCGAAGTAAGCAATAGTGTTGAGGTATATGGTAAATCCAAATTTATGGTCACCCCGAGGTATACCATCTCAAAATCACATAAACTCAACTATAGCTTCATCATTTTTGAAAATGTCCAAGCTCAATGGTCCTTGTTGATCTAATCTATTAGTTGTGGGTGGACTAGGGGCATGTTATCATCAATATCAACAAAGCTTAGCAATGAGGTAGATATGGTAAAGATTGAGGAATCATCAGGGTCCGAAAAGGTTTCAATCCAGGCTTAGCCATCAATATGTTGGTTCTTAGGAGGGTTGGTCTCAGTACTATCCTCAGAGGTCTTGACATTGTAAAAAATGTTAGTGTAGACACTAAAAAAATGTCCTAAGCCCGCAAGCAACATTTTATCATTAATTTGCCTTCTTCCTAGTATAATTAAATAATTTTAATTATTTAATTATCCCCTAATGTCATATTCCTCTATTATTTAGATAATTTTTATTTATTTAATTAATTCACTTTATCATTATTCCTCCTTGATTAATTTAAATAAATATCAATTTTATTTAAATGATGTCACTAATTATCTTTTTCTATCCATAATAAAATAAATTTCATTTATTTAATTATTTATTTCCATTTTCCTTTATAATTAAATAATTATTTTAATTATTTAATTATTCATTAGCCTTTTCCTTCCATAATTAAATAATTATTTATCATTTCCCTCCACCTTTTATTAAATATATATTTTTAATTATTTAATATTTTAACATCCCCCCTTCTTCTATAATTAAATAATTATTTTTAATTATTTAATTATTCATTTCCCTCATTTAAATTAAATAATTTCTATCATTATTTAATTTGAATTTCTTCTTAGCCAAGCCCTAAATCTCAACTAATTTCTTGAGTTTTGGTCCATCCTTATCTATCCTTGTCTCAATTAACCTCATCCATTGATCACCATACATCATCTCTCAATTCTAGCTATCCATTTGAATTGGGATTTCTATAAAAGCAACCCTTCAATTCATTTTAAGGTTAACCACAATCTTCAAAGTTTTTTGCTATCTTGAGATCTTGCTACTACTACATCAAGCTTATTGAAAATAAATTGCATATTATGTTGAGAAAAAACAAAGAAAAATGGAGAAGAGCAATGGAGATGAATCAACTATGGCATATAGATTGAGTAGATTATCACATTATGATTGTGATTTCTATTGTCATTTGTGCTTCACTATTGGATTAGCATCTTTATTACTTGAATTAGATAGTTTTGTGGTTGCTATTATTGATTCATGCTTATTTCCACAAATTTTACCTTATCTATAGTTAGCGTCTTTACTCAAAAGAAATTTAGTACTAGGAGCATTCAATTTAAATGGTCGATACCCAAGTCCTTTGTTCCTTGATAAATTTTTAAGCTATATATATTTTATCATTCCTTTTTTTTGTAACCCCAAGCCATTGTGACCATCATAACCTTTCTGTTTCATGATAGCAAAGCCTTTACCATATTGTTCAACTGGAAATTGAGCATCTTTTTCATCCTCTTCATCTTTGTTTAAATCCAAGTAGAGATGTCTTCATCTATAGATTCCTTGCCTAGTTTGAAAACCCCACTTAGTGAAAGTAGTGGGAGGTTGATATTGAATGATGACCTTAGGATCCTTTTGGATAGGACACGTGGATTACCATAAGATTTTAGTGACGTGAGCAACTTACCAATGGAAAATGAGCTCTCCATGTTGTATTCATTTTATTGGACTTGAACCTTGTTTTCAAGAAATGATATGGGTGGATTAGAAGATTTGGATAATGATGCAAGATCAATGTAGTGGTATGAGATGGATGGTGAGGCTTCCCTATCGATAGATACTTGATGTTCATGATTCCCTTTCAAATTACTGCAATATTGGAAAGGATTAGGGTCAACTAATATGGTAATTTTAGTACCATTATAAGGAAATTTCAAGAATTGATGGTAGGTGGAGCGAATGAACTTCATGGCATGAATCCATGGATGATTGAGGAGAAGGTTGTAATGAAGTTCTAGGTCTAGAACTTGGCACACTGTATCTTGAATAGCTCTAGGCCAACTCTAATGGGAAGGATGATAATGCCCTTAGAAGAGCGCTCTACATTATTGTATGCTCTTATGATGATCCTTTTTGATATATCAATACATGCTTCAAAGAATCCCATTATGGTGACCAATTTTAGAGTATAAATGTTTAGGCCTACTCCACCATCTATCAAAACTCGTTTGATTTTATGTTCATTAATAAATACCTCAGGTTGTAGGGGATCATTATGGTGGGGCTTCTATGAAGAGATATCATGCTATGTGAATGTAACATGGTGTGTGGTATCTAGATACCCTACCATGGCTTGAAATTGGTTAACATTTAGGTCAGTAGGATCTGAGGAATCCTACAGGGGTTTATCTAAGATAGCCTTGTGCATAAGGGATATACCTAACAGTTAATGAATGGATATCTGAGTAGGTGTCTTAGATGATCCAAAAGGCTATATTAATTTTCTAATTGAGATTTAGAAGTGGCCCCTGGTAGAGTCACTTTGGATCTACGGGTGGTAACCACACACGTAGGATTCTTGTTTTTAATGGTTATGGTATAAACATTATTATCAATCTATTGGATATGGTTAACCATCTATTCATAGGCAACACACATGTAGTTGGCTTGATTTTTGGATATAAAATAGAAAAAATTAGCTTTTGGGCTATAGAGATGGTTTTTGGCTAAAATGAAGATTCTCAGTTTCTCAACATTGCCTACAAGGTTTTTGTTGTGTCTCTTTTAGTAATTAATTTTTTTAAAAATACGCCTAATCAACCCACTAGATCAAAAGTTATGGCCTCTAAAAGTTTGCATAGGAAATGTAAAAAGTTGTTTAACATATATTAGAGCTATAAATGGGAGTCACACTTGTTGACCAACCTATGATATATGTTATGACACATTATAAGGCATATTTAGTTGGGTGAAATATGCCAACCAATTTTTTTTCTTGAATTATCATAACACAAGCCAACACTACCAACTTGATTAGCATTAGCATCAAAACTGAAATCCAAGCTTGAAAGAACTCAACGCCAAGAATGCACACTCAATCCCAAGGAAGGATAGGTGTTGTCATATGGCAGAGAAATTAAAGAACAATACTTGAAATGAAACAAACTCAACATCAAGAATGTGCACTCAAGATCCCATTGAGGGTGAGGTGCTTACATATGACGGAGTTATTAATTGAAAACTGAAATAAATAGGCGGTGAACCAGCCATGAGAATTTCCACGCTACCACTTGAATAGTGGGGGGAAAAACATTACAATACAAAACTAATTCATCCGCTGCGGTGGGCATCCACTTATGAGTAGGAATTCGCCACTTTACAGTGGGTGACTAAAGAGAGATTAATTTTTTTTTCTCCACACTGGCAGTAAACCATCCAGGGGTTACAAATGTATGAAATTATAACAAGTAATTGCAACAAATAAAATAAATAGCTGTTAGTACTACAAATCAGCTTTATAATGAATTAAACAGCTGCAAATAAGAAAGATATGCTTCCAAATCCATCAAAGGTTAGAGTAACACTTCCTCTAACTCTTACAATACAATAATGATATAAAAATGTAGCTCAAACCAACATTATATCAAAAACTAACAAGTCTGATATAAAAATATGCAATCTGGAAATGTCTATCAGCAAACAACAAACTCATAAAAATGTTCACAACTCCTTCTAAATACCTTCGAATAAGCTGAAATGTTTTGCAAAGACCTTCTAAGAGGATGGCACCCAAACTCAAACTACAAAATTGCATCAAAAACTCAAGATATTATTCTTGCACGAATCCCAAAGCACTCATGAGATGGTACGGCCCTGTAGAGGGGCGATTTCTCTTGGAAAAATTAGAAACTTGGAATTAAAATCTGAAAACCTCCAAATATGGTTGCCATTATCATAGAAATGCAATGATCAAATACCCATAACCAAAATAAATTCATACCAAAAGCTGTAAATGAAAACCACCTTTAGCTGTGTATACACCAGCAACATAAAAACTAAAGTTCTCACCAAAATTCACCAATTTTGAAGCACAATCTGCTAGTCTGATTGAGAAGCAGCAATAATACCAACTAGGTGTTATCTTTCAAACACGAAATTAGATTGGAACTAGGAGGTAAGCATCCCTCGAAGTAAAAAACAAGTTGTCATTCCGACAACATAACATTAGCATAAACATTGGATAATCAGCTCTTCACACAGCAACAATATATAAGATTTAGTTGGCAAATGAAGCAACAAGAACTCTTCAAATTCCAAGAAGTTGAATCACTTCAACTTCCAAAAAGGACGCCACCTTTTTGCCTTTTTACTTTTTGAAATAATAAAATATCATTCAACTTCCCCTTTAGGCATCCATTTCATATTGCAACAATAAAGCATTTATTAAATAATTAAATGCTCACTTGACCCCTTTATGTCCCTTCTTTAAAACAACTTGAAGTCATCAAGCCTAGGCGTGGGGTACAACTTCAAGACATGAAAATTGACTAAGTCTGAAACTCAGTCCAAGGAGATAACCAAATACAATGCCCAAGCTGCAACTAATGAATTGCTAAAAATAGCAAACTGACAAATGCCAAACTAAACCAAATTGATGATGATGCTTCTGCCAAAAATGAACTTACTAAAAATAGTAAATGCCAAAAATAGTAAGTTAACTTCAAAACCATCAGAAAGCCAAACTGAACACTGAACTGCAAAGGATTGAATTGCTGCTAGATAGATATTGCCAAAAGATAGACTTGCTAAAAATAGCAAACTGCTATAAATAGTAAGTCTGCACAACATCCTCTGAACGCCAACTGAGCAGTATCTGAAAGAGGAAACCCTAGTTTTATACTTCAGCTTAGCCTACGGATTTCCGGAAATAGGCTAAATCCAAAAGAAGAGTGTATGGCCAAAATGGGGACGGCCCATCACATTATTGCTCACGAATCGAGGCTAGAAAGTGAAATGTTTTTTCCAAAGTCATCCTGCACAAAAGTCTTCACCTCTCAAAAGAAAGGTGGCAGCCTACTCCTCAATCCATCAGTAGTCACCTCATCAAGATTCAGTCGTCTAGCAAAGATTGCCTCCAAGGTGTTCAAGACTCCATCAATAATGTTCATCATAGCCTTCCTGACTCTGGCTGAATCTGCTTGTGCCGCATCAAAGAATCCACGGCCTGTGAATACTGAAGAGTACCAGCCAGCAAAATCATACCTATCACCCTCCTGAATCACTCCATCAATCAACATCTCTGCGAGGAAGGGTATGCATCAGTAATGCCTCCGGACATTGAATAACGATAGATGTGAGCGACTTGATCAACTACCTCCATCCGTTTATAATAAAGCTCTTTGGTAAGCATGAACACGATCTTCCATGAACTTCTCTGTCTGGCATGGCCACACGTAACCCATTTGTACTCTGTGCGAACACCAGAGTCCTCCAAGCCACTAAGCGATGCTTTAGACAACTTCGTTTGAAGTTCAATGGCGAGATCTCCACAGCTCACAAGGACGAGACAAATGTTGCATGTATCCTATCAACGTCTTATGCTCCTTCAATTTCTTATACTTTCCTTCAGTTCTGAGCAATTTGTCCTTAAGCGCCTGATAGGAGTTATCACACTCAATAATCTATGCACCTGTGCGAAGACCTAACTCCATGGTTGTGATCACATAATTTTCTAGCATTGCTTCATCTCGATCACAATCAACCCTTGGCACAACTACGTGAATGGTGTGAGAACCATCCTCATCTGTTGAGATCTTCAAAAAATTCCTAGCTCTCTTCTTTGGTGAAGGTGCACTGATCCAAATAAAAAATTCCTCCATCTCGACTGCTGGATCAGCCTCTTCACTGGGACTCCTCATTCTATCTTTGAGCCAATCAGGTACTACCTGCTGTATGTCAAACGGCTACTCATCTCTAGCTTCCTCCTCATGGACTTCTTCTCTAACTTCATTCTGGCGAGGCTCATTGGCCTCTAATGGCTGAGTATCTCTTGAAACTGCATCATCCTCTAGGGCCATCTCTAACTCACGTTGGAAGTGAGTGTCAGTAGCAGTCCCCTCATCTTCCTCCTGCTGATCATCTCTAGCAGGTGCATTGACGCTCTGACCAACTGATTCTCTTCTTGGTGGCTGATTTTCCTCATGTAACTCCTGATTCATTGCATTCCTCTGATCAACGAAAAGCGAAACCTCCTTTCTACTTGGAGAACGTGTCTCCAATGGTGTGGGTGAATCTAACACAACTCGGTTTGTGGCTGGGCTGGCTCCTTGAGTCTCCCTTCCTTCAAGATTACGGACCTCAAGTAGCTTGTTTCTTCTTGTTGGTATTTAGTATTAGGTGTCCTATGATCTCCCATCAAGTTGCCAAGATTGGACCCCTCAAGTAATATGTTTCTTCTTGCTAGTAGTAGGTGTCCTATGATCTCCCATCAAGTTGTAAGTCAAAGGAATTGACCTACTCTTCAATCTGCTCACATGCCTTTCAACCCATGCTCTGGTGAAAGTCATGACTAGAATACAAAGTGTGTCCAAATCAGCTATCTCTGGCTCTGACCAACCTGGTGGTGGAAGTGGCGTGTCTCTCACTGCCTCATAATCTGGATGGAGAACGTTCATGTCCTCATCCACCTGGTCTGGTACTGGAATGATTTCACACTCTCTGATCATACTCAATGGTAGCCTCGAGAACATTCTTTTTCTAACTTCAGCCTCATCTAATGCACCAGCCCAATAATCTTCAATATTTGCCTTATGCTTGAAATCTTCTGACAGTATCCATCTCATATTGTTGTGGGGGTCATAATGCTGTCTGCTGGTGTGATAAGAAAAATGAAAGAACTGAAGCTCATTTTCAGCTTCTCTAGCTGCTTGAAGTGAAGGACACACCTTGTTTGAATTCTCCATGATGATTGGGAAGTCAATTCCTCCCTTCTTCTTTCTCTTCTGAATCTTATCATAGGCAATGAGTTGCCTAGATATCTCTAACATCAAGATTCTATTGGTTGGGTACTTAGGCAATCTATATGGGTATGAAGAAAAACCTTGCAGCCTGACGTAAGAAAACTTTGGAAACTGAATAAACCAGCACCCATACCTTTCTATCAACTCCTGAGCTTCCCTCGAGATCCTATGATGAGTCCTCTGCTAAAGTGATCTCGTTATATGTATGGTAAAGGCATCATTGACCCACTTGTAATGGGAGGTACTCGTCAAGTGCAGTTGCAGACAAGCCTCGTGGGTTTTGAACTGATGAGAGCCACATCCAATTGGCTCCTTGTATGAAATTCCCCTATACTTCGTCATACAAGCCAACATGTAAACAATGTAGGAGCCCATGTAGAATGTCTTCGTCCTCCTCAAACTCAGGAGCTGCTCATGCAAATTGTCACTGATCATCACCACCCAGTTGATATGTTATTTTCCTTCCAGCACGAGGTTGATGTAATAGAACATCCACGGCTCAAAAATAAATGCTTGAGGGCAGCCTCCAACTCTGCTAAGCATCATGATCAGGTCACAGTACTCCTGTTTCAAATCATCTGATATAATCTGCTTCGGCAACTTCGTGCGAGAGGGCTTGGGCTTGTTCATCCAGCGAGCGTTGATCATATCAGCACATCTCTCGAATGTGGAAGCATACATCCGCTCTCTCGTTTTGTAAATCATCCTC
>VDFB02359275.1:0-22602 GCA_007258455.2 Sequoia sempervirens
CATGATGGGCATCTGATCGCTGGTACAGCCGTATCCATCATATTTGCTGATAACGGTCTGCATGTGTTTGTCAGATACCGTAGAGCTGCATAATCTTGTCATGTCTGTCGTAATCCGTAGCCTCCTCCAACCGTTTCCCAGCGTTGCGAAGTCCAAAATATCGCTGCTCTAACATGCCGGTGAAAGTAAATCCGTAGCCGGTGAAAGTAAGGGAAACGATTAACATCGCCCTGCCAAGGCCGGTGAAATTTACCTTATTTTTTTTAATGATAATCTATTACCATTATTAACATCGCCCCCCAAATTTCGCTCGAGGATATTTTTAAAACCAGTTATATTATTTAGCTCAGGTTTTGTTTATAAATAGTTTGTTATTTAATTTGTAGGAGTTTTTAAAATCTATTTTTTGAGTATAAAAATTATTTAATTATTTTAAATAAAAAATATAATATAAATTATCAAATAATTTATGATATAGATTGTTTTATTTAAATATTTTTTTAATATTTTCAAATTAAAAAGTATTTTAAATTATGATAATTATACTTTTATTTTTGAATTAAAAAGTATTATAAATTATTTAAAAAGTGATACTATTTTTTGTTGTTTTTATTTGACTATGTTTTTATGTCCTAAACATTTAATTTGGAAGTATTGTTATTTATGTGAAATAAAAAAATATAATAAAACTAGTTTCTTTACAGCAACCAAGTTTAAAAATAAAGACTAATTTACAAACATCAAGAGAAATTTAATGTTTAAAAATAATTGTGAAATAAAGGATAAATAAAAAATATTAGTTTTATAATAGAAAAGATAAATTAAAAATTGTTAAAATAATTCTAAGCATTTTTTAATATTTTTTCAAAAATGTTTTAATTTTATTTGAGTTGTGTTTGTTTTTACAAGTTTTATTATCTTAAAAAGTTGTTCATTGTCTTGAAATTATTTGTGTACCTAGTAAAATTGTATATTCTTGTTTAAATAATTTTTATGTTTAACAATTTTTTATATTTTTAATATATATAATATGCTAATATGATAGTAATATTTTTTTTTTACTTTATTTTCATATTTATATGGTAATGTAAACTATTATTATATATAATATTATAATAGATATTAGTATTATATTATTTATATTATAATACTATTGTAATATTATATACTATTATAATATATAATATTTACTTTTAGTTTATTTTTATACTTATACTAGTAATGTAAATTGTTATTATATATAATATTATAATAAGAATTAGTATTATATTAGTAATATTTGTTGTATATATTTATATTATCAAATAAGATTTCATAATATCTAATATATTATAATTTGAAGTATTATTAACTACATTATATATTATTAGAAAATCTAATTAAACACAAATATTCTATTTGTGACACAACACGAAAAGTAAAAACAAATTAGATTAAAACAATGATACAATGTATATTATATTATATATTATAAGTGTATTATTATAATAGTGTATACTATTACAATACTATTATATATAAAAATATTATACATTATAATTATATTAATATAATAGTATATAATATTATAATAGCATTATATATAAATATAAATAATATAATATTATTATTTATTATTATATTATATATAATAATGATTTACATTACTGATATAAAGTATAAAAATAAAGTAAAAATAAATATTATATATATACATAATAAAACATTAATACTTATTATAATATTATTTTTATTTAAAAAAAGGGCCATTGAAGCTATAATAAATTTAAGAATAATAACTCATTTCAATAATAACTCCACTAAAACATGTAAAATTGAAAAATCATTTAAAGAATAACATCTATCAAATATTTCAAATAAATATGGGGACTTAATTTATATGATAATCTATTAGAATTTTTTACATAACATATTTATAAAAAAAAAAATCATATTTATATTTATTGTTTGATTTTTGAATTTAAGTTTGCAATTAGAAAAAATGAATAAGGTTGGAGTTAGGATATTTTAGGGTCACTTAGTTTATGAATTTTAAAATTGTGTTAAATTTTTTTCTTTTGCTAATCAATTTTAATTGTGTAAATTAGTTTATATTTTTAAACATTATATTTCTCTTTATGTTCGCAAATTAGTCTTTATTTTTAAACATGGTTATCATAAAGAAACCAATTTTATTATATTTTTTTATTTCACATAAATAACAATACATCCAAATTAAATGTTTGCGAAATAAAAGACATAGTAAAATAAAAACCAAAAAAAATAGTATCACTTTTAAAATAATTTATAATACTTTTCAATTCAAAAATAAAAATATAATTATCATAATTTAAAATACTTTTCAATTTGAAAATATTAAAAAAATAATTAAATAAAACAATCTATATCATAGATTATTTGATAATTTATACTATACTTTTTATTTAAAAATAATTAAATAATTTTATACTTCAATTTTTTTAAAAAAAAAACTCCAAATTAAATAACAAAACTATTTATAAACAAAAAATGAGCCAAATAGCTAACATAAGTGGTTTTAAAAATATCCTCCAGCGAAATTTGGAGGGCGATGTTAATAATGGCAAGAGATTATCGTTAAAAAAAAACAGGAAGTTTCACCGGCCTATTGGGAGGGCGATGTTAATCGTTTCCCTTACTTTCACCGGCTACGGCTACGGATGTAAAGATATTTTTTGGGCACGGTAAACCAAAAAATCCGTGCAAATACGGCCTGCTGCAGCACACGGACGGTCAGAGGGGTATGCAGGAGGAGGGCATGGCATAGACATCCAGCAGCAACGTCTATCCAGCTGAGATGGGCATGGATGCTTGCGTATGATGCCCATGGATGTTGCCTGCCTCGTTTCTCGTCCGCGTATTTTATCGGCTGTTTTCGATTTTCTGCCGTCAGACTCCCGTACAACATTTTCCGTAAACTTGTCTGTATTCTGTGCTGAGTGATGCCTGAGTTTTTTAATATCAAATCAATGTAGGTATACTAAATAAAAGTTATTTTAAAAGATAAAGATTGTATTTTAATTTCGTTTTTTTATTAAATATTATATTTATTTTACTTTTTCAAAGTTATTTTAAAAGATAAAATTGTATTTTAATTTTGTTTTTTTATTAAATATATTATATTTATTTTAGTTTTCATGTAAAATGTATCAAAAAAATTTAGTATAAAAATATTTATATTTTCAATAAAAAATCTTTTATTAAATTAATTTAAAATTTAAATAATAAGATTTTGATATCTTTAATATAAATTTATACTATAAATTTTAATAAAAATAAATTTTTATTTATAATTTTAAAATCTATTATAATTATGATGTTCAAATTTTTGGAACAAAATTTTAAATATTTAAATATATAAAAAATTTAACTTTTTTAATATAAATTGAATATAGATCCTTTGAAATAAATCTTTAAATTTTAAATCTTTTTAATATAAAATGAATACAATTCTTTGAATATCATGTTTGGTTAATTTTTTTGAATAAAATTTTAAATCTTATGTATAAGACTTTAGGTAAATATTTTGATTTTTAACTTCAAAATATGAAATTAAAAAAATAAATATTTTATTATAAATTCTTAATGTTTTAATAAAGATTTTAATATGTTTTATCATATTTCTTTTTAATATAAATTCTTTGAATAAAATGTTTTGCTTTTTTTCTTAATATAAATTATCTGAATAAAATGAACGTTTTTTTTTTTAAATATTAATAGTTGAATACATTTCAAATATTTCAAATAAAAATCATCTAAAGAGATCAAAATTAAAATATTTAAAATATCAAAAGACTAACATACTTTTAAATACATCCATCTAAAGATATATCAATATTAAATTATTATATTTATCCAAGTGTTTACATTATTAGTACTATTGCATTCAGTTAATTAGTTATGACATTCTTAAATACACTATTTCTTGATTTATTATCTTTCAAATTAAAAATTTAGATTTTTTTTTTTCAAAACATATAATATCAAATTATATTAAATACATCAATATTTCAATATTTAAATCCAGAAAAGTGTTGTGTGCATATTTGATTCAATCAATCTAATAAATAACATAAAGAAAAGTTTTTTACTAATATCATTAAAATTAAATATTAGTTTCCCAAAAATATTAACATAATTAAATATATTAACCAAAATCTACTATCCAAAATACAAAGAATACAATTTGAGAAACACAAATCATTGATTATATAATTTTATATATACTTGAATATATATATATATATATATATATATATATATATATATATATATTTTAAACTATATGAAATATTTTGAAATATATTAAAATATTATGAAATTTAAAAAAAATAAAAAAATAAAAAAATCCTAACATTCTATTTAAAAAATTTGTAGGTAAATGTTTTGATTTTTAAAACATTTACCTATAAATTATAAATCAAAACATTTACCTACAAATTCTTTGAATTAAATATTTAAAATTTTGTTTCAAAAAATTGAACATTATAGTCATAATAGATTTTAAAATTATAAATAAAAACTTTTCTTTTATCAAAATTTCTAATATTAATTTATATTAAAGATATCAAATTCTTAATATTTAAATTTTAAATTAATTTAATAGAAACATTTTTTGAAAATGTAACTACTTTTATATTAAATATTTTTTATGCATTTTACAAAAGTTTAAATTTTTATTAAGTTTTATTAATATTTTAAGTATTTGTATATTTTTAAAATTACAATTAAATATTAAAGTTTTACATGAAAAATAAAATAAATTTAATATTTAATAAAAAAACAAAATTAAAATACAATCTTTATCTTTTAAAATAACTTTTATTTAGTATACACCATTGATTTGATATTAAAAACTCAGGCATCACTGCAGCGCAGAATACGGACAAGTTTACAGAAAATTTTGTACGGGATTCTGACGGCAGAAATATCGAGAAACGGCTGAGGCATCCATGCCATGCATCATGCGGGGTGCATTTTCGGGGCTGGATAGCCAGCGCCATCCATGGGCGGTGGAAGTGTCGCCGCTATAGACATTGCCGTGACCAGTAGATAAATCCGACAAAACTCAGACACTGTTAGCAACTGGCGTGGATGATTGACCACCGATGGATGGCCATGTACCCGTGGACAGTGAACTGAGCCAATGAAGGTCACCGTCAGATTCTTCAAACCGCTGATGCAACCAGCAGAGTACCTTGGCACGACCGCAGCTTGAGATATTGGTACCCACCAGATTTGATGTCGATGACTGATGCAAACGCAGTCAAAAACCTGCCCGTTCTGATGCTCTCGTACCCTGAAGGACTGCAAACCATTACCACGACACTGTGTTCACCGAGCCAATGATATCACAGCCGAATGAAAAATTCCACCAACAGAGAATCACCAAAGCATATGCCAATCAATGTTCAAGTGCCGGGGTGAGTGGATGACAGCCGTAGAACAGTACCAGCTGATGTGAGCACCCAGATCTAGTCGAATACCATGGCGGCAGAAAATAAAGCCTTGTGGATGAGTAAATCCAATGAGACCCACTGCCAAAGCAGGTACGCAGAACTAGTGATGACGCAGGGGTGATGTAACCAGACTGCCGGGAAATACCGCCATGTACAAGCCTTTAGGCGGGCGGATAAATCTATGACCACCGTTGACAGTGATGTATGACGCAGATCTGACGTGATGGTCAGTACCTACGCAGGGGGTACAAAGATGCCGCGGAATCTTCCAGATTCCTTACAATGTGCCGTCACAAATTCAATTTATAAACCCCCAAATAAATGCCCCATGCAAATATAAATTTGCCCGATAAAAACAATTTTTGCCCCAAAAATTATAACAATAATTCGCAGAAAATATTTTCAACAAAATATTTTTTTTGCGAAAATAGAAAATCGTACCGCATAGGGAGTTATTCCAGCAAAAACTTTATCAATATAGAATTCTGATCCAAAGTTAAATCTGCTTGAGCCTTATGAAATCAGCTAGTGAGTTATTAAACCTCAATACACTTGACAAAATCCAACACAATACCCTCAGATCTGGGAAGGAATCTGCAACACCTGGAGAGCTCTGATACCATGTAGGAGTTGATGGTGACTCCTCAACACCCCCAAGATCAGTTGCGACCAAAACCACTTCCACAAGAGAGAGAATGGCAAGAATGTTTGCTTCACAATGCAAGATTGATTGATTACTTGATTGAAGCTTGAATACAAATGTACATGAGATCCCTTGCTTATATGGGCAAGGTTGAGAGATAGGTTTGAATATGATGTTGACAAATGTCATGATCCTATGACATGAGACAACCAACAACCTAATCACCTAGGAAATGATGCATCCTAGCTAGATAAGATGTAAGTTCTGAGATAAGCCAACTACACTTCTAGAAGGAATGCCACCGCTTAAACTAACCATGTGAATATGTCCCCTCTAATTACCTATAGTGAATGAATTAGCTAGGTACAAGACAATTCATTCACACCAACAAATTCCTTTGGCTGGCACCTAGAATAAGAAAAAGAAAGGAACCCATGTTGTGGAGGTCTAAACTATAGGTGTTCCAACTTCTTGTCTTACCCATGGTACTCGATCCACCCTATATAACAAGGGGAAGAATTCCTATAGGTTGTTCTTGGTTCTCGCCTTGAGGTATCTTTATATTCTCCTACCTATCTATAAAGAAAAATAAGGGAAAGGGGCCCATTGACATAAGACCCTTGTGTTTATCTATATTCATCCTCTTGTTCTTCCTCAAGAGTCTCCTCTTACACTAGAAATGGTTGTGAAGATAACTCCTCCAGTGGAACAAGATCCTCAAGAGTTCACTCTTCCATCGACAATTTGGATATGGAGACTGCTCCCTCAATGGACTAGAATCCCTTAGAGTCTTCTCATGTTTTGCCTCTTGGTGCCCATAACCATCACAAACGACTTGCATGTGAGCGTAAGATTCATCGAGGGGCCTTGGCCCAAGAATGTGAAGCCTCACAAAAGTCTGAGGAGGAGCCTCCTATTCCTCTTTTTTCTTTTGTTTCTACTTCTATTCTTGTATCTGCTTCTACTTTCATTTTTGCTTCTATTCCCATCACCTTTGTTTTGCTTCTAGATTCCTCAATGGATCTCGATGAACCTCACCCTTAAAGGGTGCAAGTGTTCATCACTCCTTCTACAAATCCTCCTCTGATTACCTCTTTTCTAGATCTTCTTCCTTTCCCTAAGCTCATCGACATGCCTCACATAAAGGTTGTGTCTATTGTGGCTTCTACTCCTTTTACTTTTGATGCAAGGATTTCACATCCTTCGCTTAAGTGGAAGTCAGAGCATGACCTCATTTCAAATGATAGTCGCAAGAGGTCTTCTTTGCCTTCTTCATCTTATTCTACATTGGATTGTACCGTTCTCGTGATGGGTACATCGCTTCCTTCCTCATATTTTGTTAGTGCCTCTCTTTCGAAGGTCAAAAATGAATCTCTAGTTCATCCTCCTCCTCTCATTTAGTCATAATACTTCACTCCAAAGAAGTGAATATTTGTCTCGATGGAGGATATTCCCAATCTTTCTTCTATTTTTCTAAGTTCATGATGTTAGCCTTGCAGGACCTTGTTGATGAGGATGTTGAGGGGGCCTCCTCCTTGGCCCTTGCTGTAGGTGAGCCAATAGGCACCACCCTTGCTATCCCTCCCTATAGGCTCATCTCCCCCCACCTAAAATGATCTAGATTAGGAGCAAGATGACTTGCTAGAGGTTTCCGAATAGAGTGGTACCTATTCTTTATCTTTAGATTAGCTTTATGTGTTTGTTTGTGTTCCCCTATGCTTGTTCATTAATGTTTGTGCTCTTTCCTAGAGAACCCTTGATACCCTTGTAGGTACTTGGATGTAGGAGAGAAAATTTGTTATACACTTCTTTTATTTGTCTCATCATTCTTCTATCTATTGTGAAATTTTCTTTTTCACATTGTGAATGATGCAAACTGTTGGGACATTTAGGCCTCTTCCATATTGACCTAATTTTTATTTTTGTCTTCATGTTCTCTTCTTCTCATTCCAATCTATTTGGGGGGTGACGACAATTCATACATATTCTACTATATTTATCTATCTATATCTATGATTATTTCTAACCTCGAATAGTTGGATCCCCTTGTGCACTTGATTTCTTTGTCTCTACTTTTCTTGATGCTTTGGATTCCATATGTTGTCCCTCGTGTGACAACATCCCATGAATACATCTTGCTATACATATGTCATGCCACAACATCTCTTTTTCTTTTCTCTTCTCCTTAGAATGACATGTGCTCCTTTATGTAGCACACATCATTCTAAGGGGGGGATATCACATCTTCTTATTCTTAATTTAAAAAAATATATATCTTAGAAATATATGTCTTGATGTCTTATGATCTTGTCGTCTAGCTTAAGGGAAACCTGACTAGCCTTTTCCTTTTTGTCTCTTTTGTGACTATCCTACAATGTAGTTTGCATTAACCACATGCCTATTCTCTTGCCATATGGACTCTAGCCTTGCTAGCCATACCTATCATTGTTATCTTTTATTTGATCAAATTATGTCATGTCTTCAAATTTCATTTCTATTTTTCACTATTTTTCCTAACATGTTTGTTTGTAGCTAACATGTCTGTGGTGAGATTGTAGTCAGATTTGCAAGATGGAAGACCCATGTGCTCTTTGCATCTTAGCTCAACTTCTCTAGTGCATATACTAGATTGAAGACTTGCACCCTCTTTTTCCTTGGTATATTCTCTTCAACCTCTTTATACTTTAGATCACACATGTTAGAATTATACATATGCTCACTAAAGTGGGGGAAAAATGTAATATTGTAAAATTACACCCTATGCAATTTCACATTACATAATCCTCCCTTTAGCTTAATTAAAGGAAATAATGTAAATTCTCCTATTCCTTAGCTTCAATTTCATCCTTGACCCCCTTGTTTTTGGTCTTCAAGTGAATTTTTGTTGGAGGTGCTTGCGTAATGTGTAGACATTTATGTGCCATGCGAAATTCTTGACAAGATTCTTGATTTTGTGGCTGTTGGGACATTACACTTTCACCTACCCATAAAGTGTTACAACACGTTTGTGGTTGTAGACATGCCTAAAAATTCCTTCTTGCATGCTTTTCCTTCATTCTTTCATTCCTTCACTTCATTCTTACAATCTTTCACTCTTAAGCTTTCATTCTCATTCTCATTATCTTCTACACCATTGTTCTTACAATTTTTATTGCCCTTGGCTTCTACATCAATTTCTTGGCTTGTACATAGGCATATTGGCTCTCTATCATCTTATCTAGAGTGTTGTGTGCTCTCCTTTGGCATCACAAGCCTGCTTAAGGGAGGGTAATCACACTCTCTTTGCATTGTCATCTTTATTTTCGTAGCATTTTGATATTTTAACATGCTATCTCTTTATCTTGTCTATCTACTTTTCTATTATCTATTTTCATTCTCTATCCGTCTATCTAGCTATCTATAGAGGTGGAAACACCAAAATGGGGGTTTGACCAAGGTAAGCCTCAAAACAACTCCAACCTTTTTCCTTGATTCTGTGTGTGCAGGTTGTTGATTTGGAGCACTACAAGAGGCTTCACAACATTGGACCTCATGTGAGTTCAATCTCTTCTCTTCCACTTTTTCATTTCTATTTTGTTTCAATTAAATTCTTGAGCATTAGTTTTATTCTAGTTATTTATGTCATTTTTAGCATTTTGTTAGTTCATTAAAACACTTAGATTTTAGTTCTCAAATAGATAGTGGACTCTTCGCATTTCTGTCTACAAGGTTTATTCTTAGAGTGTATGATACCACAATGCATCATAGGGACATCCATGTGCTTCGCTATCATCCTTGGTCAAGAGCTAGCGAGCTTGTTCCCGAGACCTTAAAAGTCTGCTCTTTTGGTCCTTGAAGTCCTTTTTCCAAAATCTTTTGTAAAACATAAAATATAAGAAAAAATCTTTTGTCCTTCTACCTTTGTCACTTGAGCTTTTCCTTTGAGGTAGTTGAGGAAAATTTGCTCCTTGTAGACTCTTCTTTGTCCTATAGACTCAGGAGTAGCAAATCTCCTCCTCTACAATAGGCTTTGTAGAATTTTGGCTAGGGTGAGTAGGTAAAATCAGATGATGGTATATGGATTCTTCATGCTTGGGTGTTATGTTTTTAAGGAGAATGTTAGTTTGAAGGGTGTGTAAGGTATTTCTTAAGGAGTTATCCATGGTCTCCTCCTCTTGCACCAAGATATCCTCACTAGGAGGGCATGCATTGGGAGATCTAAGGAGACATGAGTTTCATTGTCTATTGAAGAAGCTTTAACAACAACACAAAATGGAACATCAACCAAATATTTCAAGGAAGAAATCATTTTTCTAAAGCATTCAAACATTCAAAAAGTTATTTACCAAAAGAAACACAATTATATATGTACTGAACTATTATAGAGAAATGCACCAAAATTGGGAACATATCTAGACATAAAACTTAGAGAGATTATTGTCACTGAAATTTGGTCCAAATCAATCTGGATTTAGGGACGCTAGTTCCCTATACTATAGGAGTTAAATTTCAATGCTTTAAAAATCTAGAAATAAATTTTAGTGTCTAAGGATCCAAATTTGTAGAGGTGCATACCTAACAATAGATAAATTTATGGAAACACACAAAATCCTAATTTTACTGTGTAATAAACAATTATGCATACAATTTTAGATTTTTGAATTAATGAAATATGTTCACAAGGTAATTTTCATATTGTGATATGCAATAACTAACTGAACTTACTTTGCAAATTTTAGAAATTGAAAATTTTGTGTCTTTTGATATGACAAAGAGTATGCAAATATTTACTCTTTTAATGCTTTTTACCAACATATGCATGCATAAATGAAAAATTTAAACAATCTAAAATTGCACTCAGATTTTGAAATGATAATTCAAAAGTTCATAAGGGTTTTAACATGTAACAAACGTTAGGTTCACCAAAATGTGATGTAGGAAAGGGGAACTAGGGTCTAAATCACACCTTTTCCTACACTACAATACAAGGAACCAAAAATAATCACAAAATCACTTGAATACTAACTTCAATGGAAGAGACATAATGGTGGATCAAGGTTTTGGTTCTTTCTTTGGGGGATTGATTGATTGATTGATGATTGGTTGAATTTGAAGATACAAATATGTATCTAGGTTAACTATGTAACTACAACAAACTATTATGATTCAAAGAAGTACATAACATAAACACAGAGAATAATCACAGAACAACAAAATGTTGAGACAAAGAAACCTGACATATAAATTTGAGCTAAAATTGGTTGGATAGGGGTGTTGGCACTCTAGACCTAGAAATGCAACCCTTCAAAATTAGAATTCAAATCTTAGTTGGCCACTATATGTAGGCTCTTCCTTTTTGGATTCAATGTTGGAACTTCATTTATCATTGATTAATTCCACTTTCCTTGATTTGTTGACATGTGAGGCTTTTTATATTTGATTGAGCAATTAGGTCTTCAATCCTTTCCTAAATTTGCTTGAGATATATAATTTAAACATAAGGAAGAGGGGAAAGGGTTGTGCTATATAGGGGCTTGCCTTAGTCAAACCCAATTTTGGTATTTCTACCTCCACAATGGCTATGATGATGTAAAATAGTGCTTATCTTAGGTCAAACAGAGAAAAATGGATAAATGATTGATAAATTGACAAGTGTGCAACTTACCACTCAAATTTGCATTCCTTGATTGACTGAAGTCATTGCACTCATCACCTTCAAGGAGAATTGGATGCTTGATTTGAAAACTTGCAAGTGTTAGTTCTAAAAAAAAAATGGACATGAAACCTGAATAATCTCACATAAAAATGTGATGCATTGCTAACATGATACTTAACTAAAATAATGCTGCAATAATCCTACTAATTCTGCTCTTGACTACTTTTTAGGAAGCTCAATGGTCACTTCAAAAATGCTAGGCTTTCAAATGGTGAAAAGGACTTGTATTTATATGTATTTCTTTAATTTTCTGCAGGATTAATTATTGACAACCGATAAATAAATTCAAATTTCTAAATGTCAAAATGTCGACAATGAAATATTTAAATTGGGGCCAATATAGGCTAGGTAGGGGTGCTAGCACCCTAGTCCAAACCTATTTTAGGACTTTAAGTCTTAAATAAACATTAATTTGATTTTCTGAATATGATCATAAAACAAACAAATTAAAAGCATAATTAGGTCTAGGCACATAAGGGGGAGCTAAATCTAGTGTGAAATTGTCAAGGGTGACAATTTATGACACTACATGTCCAATAAATAAATCCCTTTTGTAATGTATTGCCCTCAACAAACTACTCCTTCTAACTAGCAAACAACATTACAATATTTATTTGTTTAACAACAAATGGTTCATTGCAACATCCATAAAAAAATAATGCAACAAGAGTAATCAAAAATCTCACGCTCAACCTTCATGTGCTCTAATATCATATTGAAAAAATCATCAAACATTTACATTTGGACAATATTAAATATAAAATTGACAAGATGACAACTAAGTTGAAGAAAATTAAATTAGAAGTGAGATATACATTTTTAATGATGTAGATTAGACTACACCATGTGATCCAATATACAAAGAAATCTAATCTATATAATGTTACACAATGTAAAAAAAATGTCAAATCAAAACAAACACTATAATATGAAATTTATAATACTTTTATCCCTCCAATTACATATATTATTTTAAATTAATATACACCTTATATTGAAGGTAATATTAAAATTTTGTTGTCCACTGGTTATATAAAAAGTATATATTTATATACGATTATTTTTTATACAAATCATATAAAGACAAATATCAATTAATCTCATCCAAAAACTAAAACATCTCGCTGCACCAAAATTCACCATAGTAAAAGTGTTATTGTTTGCACTTTGCTCTTTGTACTGATTAAGTTTTCTTCCTCTGCCATGACAAATTGAACCTTTGAGCAGCCATACACTCTTATCTTCTCTACACTCTTCAAACTCCAATAACACTATGGTAACCTCTGCAATCCCTCACACTTCATTATTGTCAATGTTTTGAGTGAAGGCAGTGCTCCTCCTTCCACTCTTAGCAGCTGCTTGATCTTCTCCACCTCCACCATTGAAAATACCTCTAGCTTGGAAAATGCTCCTCCCTTGCCAAATTCCTCTGGGAACTTTTCTATGTTGGG
The DNA here is from genome assembly GCA_007258455.2 of Sequoia sempervirens. Classification (NCBI taxonomy): domain Eukaryota; kingdom Viridiplantae; phylum Streptophyta; class Pinopsida; order Cupressales; family Cupressaceae; genus Sequoia; species Sequoia sempervirens. The sequence goes on from VDFB02359275.1 coordinate 13,267, forward strand.
GCACTTAACGATTTGTAGGTGCTTTAGATTCTCAAGCTTCTGCAAAGGAGGTAGTTGTTTCAACTTGCCACAGTTGAACAATCTAATGTAGCCTAGATTTTGAAATCCATAAAATGAATCCTCTATTTGGATTAAATGAGGACATGCTAGCCAGAGTGTCCTCAATTTTGACATGGAAATCATGTCGTGGGGTAACCTTTTTCGTATTTGTGAGATCTAAAAATAGAGATTCCATCTACTTCATAGTTCTGAGCATTCCTTCAATTATTTCACCATTATTTGTAAGCACTAATCTTTTGAGTTGGTTTAAGGTGCCCAAATCATTAATTGAAAGTCGGCTTCTTCTGCCCTTATTCCATGCTATATTTCGAGAACCACTTGCATTCAGGTACTCCAAAGATGTAAGCTGTGAGATCCCATAGGGCATGCACTGCAGGTCTTGACAAGAAGCAACATTCAGATATTTTAGGGAAGTCAACTTAGAAATGTTGGATGGGAGTTGTGTAATATCAGATTGATAAAGATTTAACATTTGAAGGTTTCTAGGGAAGCAACATAGAAAGTCATTTACAAGTCTTAGGAGAATATGGCTATGAGCGGGAAACAAACTTTTGAATCCGCTGCGAGGGAGGCATCTGCGGATGCTAATGGAAACCCTAATGTGATTGCTGGAGTGGTGGCGACATCGTCGGTTGGGCTATCTTCTGTGGTGTCTGGTGTCTCCCTTCCTCCTGTGCCGGTCCCTGGTGTTTGTGGGGCCGTTTTGCAGGCATCTGGAACAACCTTTGGCGGTGGTCAGGGAGGAGCTGGCCCTGTTTCTTCGATGTCTGGTGGTGGGAAACTCACGGGGAATGGGCCTAAGGCTAAAGCCACAAATTTTGCGAGTACCAAGCTTGGGCATTATGGCGGATTTATCCCTGTCAGGAGTGCTATTTCTGTAAAGCTGAAAGATAAAACAATTGAAGATATTGAGGAGGTTGCTGCTGATCTTTCCCTCTGTGGGGTGATCTATCGGTTCAAAGGTTTCTGGCCCAACCTCCCCCAGTTGCATTCCTGGATTTCTAGCGAATGGGAGCCTCTAATTTCGGGTAAAGTTAACATTTATCCCTTGGCTAAGGGATTTTTTGCCTAAATTTGACAATGCTCAGGACAGAAAAGTAATCTTGTGTGAAATTATTTTAGCTGGGAAGATATTATCATCAAACCTTGGCATTCTGATTTCAATCCTGTTTCTGAAACTTTTAATAAATTTCGATTTGGGTTAGATTGCCCAATCTCCCCCTTCACCTTTGGCATGACTCTCTTCTGGAGGAAGTGGGTGATGCCCTTGGTGATTTCTTGATGGTGGATGATGAATCTTCTGACATTCTTCATTCCACCTATGCTCGTATTCTGGTTGAAATAAATGTTTCAAAAGGGCCCTGCTGAAGTCCTTTCTTAAATCTTCTAAAGGCTCTTGGGTCCAATCTTTGGATTATGAAGGGATTCCCTTCCGATGTAGACATGCTTCACATACTGGGCTGCGGCTACGATTATGATTTAAGAAAAAAACACGCAATCGGGAGTTCTCAACAAAGATTATACGTTGAGAAGAAAGCTGATCAGAATTTGAGTTTTTTTGAAGTGGTTGCTTCTGAAACACAACGTCTTGGAACACCCACTCCTATCATTTCATCTGGTGGGGATGCTTGTGCTTCTCCTATTGAGTCTAAGTCTGCCACTGCTGGTGGTAGTGTTTCGGCTTCCCTCTCTGGCGGATCTTTTGTGAAGTCTTTTTCTGAGCAAAGGAATCATGTTGATTCTCCTCTTTCACATGCTGCTGGCTTTCTTTCTCAAGAAATTTGCGATGGTATTGCAGCGCAAGTGGAAGATGGTTGGATCACTGTTAAAGGAAAAAAAGTTAAATCCTCTAAGCCTCCTTTCGATATGATTCTCCGCTCCCACAAGAAAAATGTAAATTGTAAATCTTAATTGGTCTTGTTGTGGAGGTGTTCTTTTTTGCTGGCTGCTTGCTGTCTTTTTCTGCAGCCTTGCCCTTTTTGTATCCGGGTTTTGGATCCCTTCAAAATCTGTTTTTCCCTTTATCAAAAACATTTGGAGGTTTCTGAGTGCAGCGACAGAGTGAGGCATTCTCTTGATTGACACATAGCATAATGTGAGGCAAACTAAATGCTTCAAACTACCTATGATTTTTGGCAACGACTGAAGGGCAGTCCGTGACAGATCCAGGACCCTGAGAGTGGTCATACTTCCAATCACTTCTTTTGGAATTTCCGTCAAAGAAGTATTACCAGCCAGTAGCAAGGATTGGATATAGGGAGCTCCGAATGCCTTCGGAACCTTAGTCAAACTGTTGTCCCTTAATGAAATTCTAATGTGTCCCCCACAGTCATCAGCGGGAAACTCTCCTAAACCTCTGCGTGCCTGGAAGAAGCATTTTTCTTCCTTTTCAGCAATGCCGTGTGCTAAATGGCGCAATACATCATGCACCCTGAAATTGACTACCTTTTCGCCGTGTTTTTTCTTGATTGGTTCAATTAGGCATCGGTCCGCTAACAAATTGACGTACATCTCTCCCATTTGCACAGGATCCGGCCCGGCCACCAACCCTTCCCCAATCCAGTAGTTAGTAGCAATTCCAGTATGGATGACTTCGTCTTCTGAGAAAGCAGCGAGGCAGAGGAAGCACAACTGCAAAGAAACACCATAGCCGGACAGGTTGGCCAAAGCATCGTCGCTTAATCTCAACCTGCTTGAAACCGAGTGTGTAACATAGTTCTGCAATCTCTGGAGTGCGAATTCCCATTCATTTGAATGGGCAACGCCTGCCATTGCTTTCCCGACTACTTTGATGGCTAATGGAAGTCCTCCGCACTCCTTGCAAACGCGCCTCGCTATTTCTTGGTCAATGCTCATGGGCAAAACTCCATCACTGTGTGGAAAAGCATGGGAATAAAACAATCTCCAGATGTCATCCTCTGTCAAGTCTTGCATTTGGATGATGGATGGAGGCGGAACACCCAACTGTGAGAGCACACTCTTGCTTCTGGAAGTGGCAATGATAATGTTCGAGTTATGGAGGGCAGAGTGAGGAACACACAGCTCCCCTAACAACGATGTTGCACATGTTTCCCAAACATCGTCTAAAAACAGAGCAAACTTGTGTTTTCTCATGCTTTCATTCAACCAAGTTTTCACACGGTCTTCCTCTCTAGTGTCCAATCTTTCATTTACTTTAAGATCTATTTGTCTGACAAGATCATTTCTGAGAGCATTGAAAGATGGAGTTTGTGAAACAGTAAGCCAAAGCATCAAATCATTACAAAAGATACTCTGTACCTGGTCTCCGTTGAAGACTCGTTTGAGTATTAGAGTCTTACCAGCCCCGCCTTTCCCAACAAGGCCGAAACGAGACAAGCTTTTGTGCTGCTCTGAATAAATCAGCTCCTTAATTCTGCTTGATGAAGAATCTTGTCCGTTAATGAGTGCCTCCTCAATATACTTCGTTTTGGGAGCAGCTGAAGAAGTAGATGGAAAGAGATCTCCAGATGTGCCGACAATTGCTGAAGTATGCAGATAAAGAGAATCCATTCTATCTTTAATCTGCGCAAGCACTTTTTGATCGGTCACATGCTGCTGTAGTTGATGTAGAAAAGCAACGGAAGGCGTGGAAGTTACATGCTTTTCAACATTTTCAATGAGTCGCCTGATCTTTCTGCTCGTTCTGTAACGAGAAATGAGATAATAGTACGAGCGTACAGTGCAGTGGTGGGCCAAACCAGATGCTTCCTCCAGAAGAGCATTCAATTCGTTCAACTAACTATTGACCGCGAAGGGCAAAGGAGGGTCAGAGGATGTACTCACTCTGCCGGAGTTTAAAGCTTTTCTGTATTGTTGCATTTCCATGTTCACTGATTGAATTTTGAGAAGCAGGACTTTGAGGGCATCTAACTCTTTCCTGCATCTGATGGCAACATTGATGTATTGAATAATCTGACTTGCAGCCAACTGAATGGCATAACCAATCATTCCAGGAATGAAGCCAGGATCACCCATTTTTGGGGCACCTTAGAAAGAAAATTGAAGTTCTAATGGGAGATTCCTTCTCAGGGAAAGCAAAGTCTTGCCAGAGAAGCAGGGTAATCTGTTGGCTAGTCTGAAAAGCAAACACTATCTCAGCATTTGATATTTCAGAGAGACCTCGTTAGACAAGAATATTATTTAACTAGGAAAGAGTATCTAAAGATCTTACAAAATAACCTAAAAAATAAGTCAATTTAACCTGGCGGTTCATCGGTCAGCATGTAGTCATGGTCATAGGTTGATGGCATAATAGAACTCTTTGGAAAACAAATTTGATTTCACACGGAGTTCTTCAATAAATTTGATTCTCTTTCCTTATTGATTATTATTTTTTGTTTTTTCTTCCACTAAAATGACAGCCACTTAGCTTCTTTGGTCGTTTGGCCGTGTACGAACCGGCTCTCTCTGCTTGACTAATGAAAGCCATGGTTGAGGAAAAGTGTTGCAAATAAGATTCCACCCCTGCTCCAACGTCTACTCATTTAGGATTTCCTGGGTAGTAATTTCCTGCACTTTCGCTGGTTGTTGAATAGAACAAATCAGAAGAAAGGAAGAAAAAACATAAAGCTGAGTTAATCAACCCTACGTCCATGCACGTTCTTGGACATTACATTCAGTTGGAAAATTTTCAATTTTCACCTACTACACGCTAACCACAGAAACATGAGTAATAACATCTTTTCATGCCCTGGGAAGGCTGATAGGTAATACTAATATCCATAACATGGAAATTTCATTTTCTATTCAATTTCTTCTATTTATATTATAATGAAGTCATTTGGTGTTAGATTTAATAAAAATTAGTTGGAAGTTAGATTCTCATAAGGTAGTTTTGGAAAATTTGTATAAGAATGTAATGCTTTATAAGTATTTGTACAATACATTGTAAGTACTTTGAATGAACATTAATAATATTAATATATTTTCATAATTTTTGTGATAACATTATGATTTAATTTTTACAATGTTTGTGATTGTAATTTCTAAAATAGTATTAAAACATAAGAGAAATCCTTGAAGAAAGGAGAAATAACCTTTCTAAGGAAGAAATAAATGTCAACATCTAGAACAAAACAAATTCTATGATTTCATTACCAACCACTTGTATCTAAAAAGTCATTTCAAGCCATCATTTCTAGCCACTATTCTACATAGAATGAACATGGTTCTTAAATATGCAAAAATTTCAAAGCCATTTCCATATCATTTCAATTCTTAAACAATGAAGAAATATGCCACAAATATGGTTTGATTGGACTCAACAAGCACTTTGAAAATGCACCACTTAAAATGAAAAGTTTTTTCCTTGAATAAATTTGAGATAAGATGTGTAGATATATTTATTTTTCATACATTAGAGTAGTACTATATAGATGAAGAATTTATTTTTCATTTATATGGTGCTAGAATAAAGTGTTTTCTTTTAATTGTGAATTTTGAAAGATAGTATGTCAACAGTAAAAGAATGTATAAGTGCATGAGGAGATAGATGTGAATATTAAAGATATAAGTGGAGGGAAGAATCCATAAGGGAGGATGAGGAGTTCATATAGAAGAATCCACACTTGATTAGGATTAAGGACAATGCTTCTTTGAAGAGGGGGGCATGCTAGGCTCTTAATATTGGTGTACATCGGGTTATGAATAGTCGGTTTGTGGCTATATTAACTCTTAATTAAGTAATATTATCATTATTATATTTTTATGTAGTTGTTTAGGTGGGCCTAAGGCTTATATAGGGCTGTCTAAGTTGGCTTGGGTGATATCCTAGGCATAAATAGGTATACATAGGAAATAGTGAGTCTTATTTTATCATCATATTGTGAATTGTGTTCTCATTGGAGATATTTGGAGGTTTACCCCCTTGAAGTGGATTGTTATTTTCAATTATTATCAAGTATTTGCAGCATATTTTCTATCATATTCTTCTATTGTGCAAGTTATTGAACGTTACACCATCTGTTTTTCTAATGCTCCTTTTCCAAAGCCATTTGACATATTTGGTGGGATGTTTGGAGGAAAGGATGTGTTCATGCATCTTCTTTTATTGAATTCTAGAGGAGTCTTGGGAGACCTTCGATATAGGCTTCTTTTCTTTAGATTATGTGGAATATTGCCCCCACATTTATTCTTTGGCAGATATGGCTTGAAAGGACCTAGAGAATCTTTTAGAGGAGTAAGCTGAAGGTTCATTAGGTATGAAAGAGGGTGGTTGGCATGGTCTAGGAGACTATGGAAGATAAATGTGAGGTTTCCTTCCCATTGGAGAAGGGGGACGAAGAGCTAGTGCAAAGATTGGGTTTATAAGGTTTACATTCTGGGTCAACATGTGTTAAGAGATGCCGCTAGTATAAAATGAAAAATCAGCAGGAAGGTCAATGGTCCCCTCCTCTGCTTGATGTTTTAAAGGTTAATACAAATGGTTCTTCTCGAGGTAATCCTAGGCATACAGGGATTAGTGGAGTTGTAAGCGACAGTTTTGGAAAGGTTATTTTCTGCTTTTGTATTTATAAGGGGTAGAAAATTAATAACCTCATGGAAGGTTTGGCTATCCTTTTTTCCATTGAAAGAGCATGTTCTCTTGGTTGGCATAGGATTACTTGTGAATATGATTCTCAAATTTTAGTTAACATGTTGAATGAGAAGAAGTTGGATGAAGCTAACTAACACTTGGCCTCTGTGGTTAGAAAGATTCTTAGATTGAGTTCTATGTTGGATTTTTTCTCTTTCTCTCACATTCCATGGGAGTGGAATAGGGTTGCTAATTGCTTGGCCAAATGGGCCTTTGAGAATGTTAGGGAGTGGCAAGTTGAGGGTTGGGAGTAGTTATCTTGGGATTATTCCCAAGGGTATGATAGTTTGATTATTGAGGATATGGCTCGAGATTATGATATGCAAGTGGTTGGTTATTTTGGGGGCTTCTACCCACTTGGTCGATGGTTGTTGGTTCTAGGATTGATGGTTTGTACTCTATGTGCCTGTCTTGGACCCATATTTCTATGTATGGTTTCTTTTTTATGATTCAATAGCTTTTTACCCCTTTTCAAAATCAAATATGATGTTAATTAGGAATCAAATTGTATTTTCTTAGAGAAAAATATATAGGGGAGAGGACCCAGTAGTTGAGCATGTTTCAATAGTTGTGATAGTAGTTGAGCATATAATACCCAATAGTTGTGATAGTAGTTGTTTATATAATGTCCAATAGTTGTGACTTGACTACCCATAATTAAATAAAATGTATTCCTTTGATCTAAAAGGTAACCAATCATGTGATGCCACATCAACGCTCAACTACCCATGATGTGAATGCACAAGTATTGGTCTCGCTTTTTCTTGGGCCTTTTTGGATACCTTGACAAAAGCATGCTGATGCGACATCATATTTGATGATGTGGCCCTAAAACGAAAGTTATAAGTAGGGGACTTTCCAAGTAAGCTACTATAAAAAATTGGAAGTGATTTAAAATTTCCAAGCAAGATAATTAGAAGCGTGAAGTTAGGGTGCACAACTACTGGGTTCTCTTCCCTAGTTAACTAGAAAAGGATTCTTCTTGAATATTTAATTTATTTTTTTGAAATGATAAAAAATATAGACAAAAGTTGACATCCCATGAAAATTATAACATTTTGAATAAGTTGTGTGTAAAAAATTATGTAAAAACAAATATTTATCAAATATTTTTTCTATGCACTAGATTTTTAAGTTATCTATGTGGGGGGTAAAATCATAGTTTTTTTTTGGTGATGTGCTATCAATCTCACTTTTTCTAAAAGAAATTAACAATTAATTTTCTTTTAAATTTATAAAAATATGTATCTAACTATTTAAAAAAAAAATTACAAATATAAATTACATTGAAAGTGCTATATTTCATTAGTTTATATCATTTTGAAATTCAAAATATAAACATAAATTTTAAGTGGTCTAGGTTGAAAGGTTATATTTGTCTTGGTAATTTCATTTACAAAGTGTGGCACAATCATGAACTTTTACTGTATAAAGTACCGCAAGCTTGCTTTCAAGTGAGAGACAAAGACCTTGGCTTGTCTTCATTGCAAGTTAAGCCCATAAATGGTTGTTGTATAATTTTCTAGGCACATCACAAAAAGAATACAAGAAGAAGATCCCTAATGGTGTAGATATGCCAATTTAAAGTGCTTTATAATCAAATTTTAATTTAATTTGTCTTTTATTTCATATTTCTAGATGATTCTCGTGTCTTATTAATGATCTAGGACTCTTTAGAAATCAATTTCCTTAGTTACTTAAGTCAACCTTTTGGATGCACAAATTGATAAGATGAAAACTAAGTTCTAGAAAATTAGATGAGTGAGAGATAGATTTTGAATAAAGAAGATAAGGTCACACCATAGGACCCAATATACAAACAAATCTAAGCTATAGAATGTAGCCTAAATTAACATGAAACTTGATGAAGTGACCTAGTCTTGACTAATGCAATGTTTTAAATAAAATGTAAAATCAAAACAAACATTACAATAATAAATTTATAATATATATAAAATTATATAAAATAAAACTTAGAAAAATGTGAACTAAAAACTTTTATTTTTCTAATTACAAATATCATTTCCATATAATATACAATTTATATTGAAAATAATATTAAAATCTTGTCGTCACAAATCATATAAAGCCCAATATCGATTGATTTCATCCAAAAACTGAAACATCTCGCTGCACCAAAATTCACCATAGTAAAAGTGTTCACCCCGGCGAAGGATATAATAATAGCGATTTTCCAATGTCTTCGTTTCTGTGGTAGGTAATGTTATTGTTTGCACCTTGCTCTTTCTCTTGATTAGGTTTTCTTCATCTGACATGACAAGTTGAACCTTTGAGCAACCATACACTCTTACCTTCTCTACACTCTTCAAATTCCAATAACACTGTGGTATCCTCTGCAATGCCTCACACTTCATTATTGTCAATGTTTTAAGCGAAGGCAGTGCTCCTTCTTCCACTGTTGGCAGCTGCTCTATCTTTTCCATCTCCACCATTGAAAATACCTCTAGCTTGGGAAAAGCTCCCCCCTTGCCAAATTCTTCTGGAAACTTCTCTATGTTGCGACAAGCAACAATCTGTAGGTGCTTTAGATTCGCAAGCTTCTGCAACGGAGGTAGTCGTTTCAACCTGTCACAGTTGAACAATCTAATGTAGCCCAGGTTTTGAAATCCACAAATTGAATCCTCTATTTGGATTAAATGAGGACATGCTAGCCAGAGTTT
>VDFB02359276.1:0-20322 GCA_007258455.2 Sequoia sempervirens
ATTAAATTAGGGTTAGGATTCAATTAGGGTTCTACAATAAATATTGGGGTTAGCATTAGGATGAAGTTTGGGGTTAGGGTTAGCGTTAAATTAAGGTTATGGTTCTAAAATAAATCCTAATCCTAATATTAACCTCACCCTAATCTTAATCTCAACCCTAACCTTAACATAACCCTAACCCTCACCTTAATCCTAACTCTAACCCTAACCCTAATTATAACCATACCATTAACAATAACCCTAATTCTATATCTAATTGTATCCCTAACCCTAATCCTAATTGTAATCCTAACCCTAAACTTAACCCTAATTCTATATCTAATTATAACAGTAACCTTAACCATAAATCTAACTCTAACCCTAATTCTATCTCTAATTATAACTCAAACCTTAATATTGATAATAATGTTAACCCTAACCATAAACCTAAACTTAACCCTAATTATAATGATAACCCTAACCTTAACCCTATTGAATGCACAAGACAACTGAGAGGGGGGTGAATCAGTTGTACATTAAAACATCAAAACCCTCATTAACATTCATATTTGCATTAGTCCTTAAACCCTTCACAACAATTAAACCCTTATAATTCTTTAGAAAAATATGAGAAACAATAATGGAAACACAAGAAGGGTAAAACCATAGTGAGGATCAACTCACAATATAAAGTAATTGCAACATTGAATACAATAAGCTCACTATTGGAGGGCTCACTACCCCAAAAAAAAGGGCTCACTACCAAATTAGAAAGAAGAATATAAAAGATTATTGCAATGAGAAATCCATCTCAGAGCAACAAAAAAGTTTCACCACTGCTTCACCTGAACATTCACTCTTTCTATAGAATGTAGACACCTTCTACTCACTACTTCCAATAGTATTAGTCGTTAAAGCTTAGACTGCACTTCACAATTTCACACTTCACATCATAATTCACATCACACACACTTCACATCAAAATCCTTCATCAACTCAACACATATATATACCATACTCAACCTTGAAAACAATCGACAAGGTCAGCTATGTGCCTCAAATGTGAAAATTCAAATTAGGTCACCACCAAAACATTCTCGCAATGGAGAGGAATGAAAGTAGACCACATCACACCTTAACTCGGACATAAATCCACATATACTTGCCTCACCACTCTTCCACAAACACTGAAGCATATCTATAATTAGTGTAAACACCCAAGTTCGGTCGAACTTTTGTTAACACCATTATACATTTAAGTACACACTTCACCAAATCCAAAGACAAATCATGGACCACACACAACACTTAAACATAATATGGAATATTCCATCAACACTCTAAAATCCAAAAAATCCTTTGCAACAACTTTCACCTGAAGAACATACTCATTCTGTACAACTAATTAACTTTCCACACACTGTAACACATGAAATCAACCTTGTGGAGGACCAAAACTCAAAAAATTTAGACTGGAGATAGATATGAGCAATATAAGAACACTTCCAAGTTTGCAAGACCAGAAACCACAACACGGAGAAATTCAGAGCAAAACCATTTCTCATAGACAACACTTCATCACAATTCACAAATTGGTGAACACCTCTTTTTTTCGAATGATCCAGAACTTGAAAATCTAGATATAACACCTTTGAACATCTTTGATCAACATATTCAAACCACACAATTAGATCTTCAAACATGAAGAAATTTAAAGCAAAACAATGAACACCACTCTGCCATACTAAACACTCTTTACCACATTGTTTCCTCTTTTATTCAATTTTTTTCAAAAGCACTTGGAAACCAAGTACCACAAATAACATCTGAACATCTACAACACTTTCTCAACATCTCAACCACACAAGAGGTTAAACATCCACAAGAATATTCTCATCATAGCAACACTAGAGATTGACATCAGTGATACTACTAATGACAACATAATGCAACCAATCAAAGCATCTACATAGGTTGACATCAATGCAACAACAAAGATTTGTTGACATCAATGACAACACAAACTTCCAACAAACCCTAATTCAATCTCTAATCATAATCCTAACCCTAATTATCTCTATCCCTAACTCTAACCCTAACCCCAAACCTACCCCTAACCCTAACCCGGTATCTGGCTAACCTCCCACCCCATGTGTCCTTCTTCCCTAACACCTACCCCTAGCTTTGCATTTTCAATCACAGCTTTCGGGCCCCTAACCTTCAGCTTCAACCCCTAACCCTAACTTTCAGCCCCTAACCTAACCCCTGCTCTGAGATCTTGGCCTAACTTTGGCTCCGGCCTAACTCTGGCTTTTAACCCCTAACCATGTGTTAGAAGCCCCTACTCCTTGGCTTTCACCTAGCCACTGAAACCCTGGCCCTGCCCTAACCCAGCCCCATGGGCTGACCCTGGCCCTGGCCTAACCCTAACCCTACCCATAACCATAACCATAAACCTAACCATAACCCTAACCCTAACCCTAACCCTACCCCTACCCCTACCCCTTATTATTTCTCTAACCTTATTTCTAACCATAACCCTAATTCATTTAATGTTTTACATGTTGCGTTGTGAATGCGACTAGCATATATATTTAATAATATATATAAAATATGTCAAGAGATATCCTTCTCGAGGTGCCTATTTTTTAATCATTTTATCACATAAAAATGCAATAGGCGCCTTGTGAAGGACATCTCTTGGTGTATTATATATGTATATATATTATTAAATATATATGCTAATTATGCTCATTAACAATAGAATTTAAAAGATCATAAGTAGAATCAATAGTTGAAACATGAAAATACTACCTAAAAAATATCTCTAACCTATCTAAATTGAGATTCATCAATTGGGGAATCTATTTTCTAAATTTTCCATCACACTGAAGAAAATTATCCAATTTTATCTCATTCATGCAATCCTTCTAATTTGGGAAAGAATGAGATTATGGTGAAATGAGAGTAAATAGAATCCTAGTACCCTTATCTACCTTATTGTATAATACATCACTATATTTTTCAAAATATGGATTTTTTTGCTATAGTTTATTTGCCACAAACCCTTTGAATTTAAATCTATTTCAATAGATGATTCCCAAGACTTTAGTTGTATCTTAGAAAGAAAGGACCAACAAAACCATAACTATCTTTAGAGAAAGCAACACCATAGAGGTAGGTTCAAGTTCTAAAAAATAGTACACCATTATGAAGAGGTCAAAGAGAACTTTATAGTGGCTTAAAAACATGTTTAAACAGATTTTTAAAGTGATAAAGTCATGTTCTCTACAGGATAAGGTATAAAACTGAAAAATTACACTACTTTAGATATCAAATTTAACCTCCTTTATTAAACTAGGTTTAAACAAAACATTAAATTAAAAATGATAGGAAAGTGTGTGATTTCTTCACATGTCACTCATAGATATTTTAATTGTGTTATTCCCCCTAATTATTATACATAAGTCAGCTAGAGTGTCCTTGCTAGTTAGAGTACACTACTAACTATGTATTCTCTATTTTGACTAGACTAATAACTAGTTAAAATAGAATAAATAAGAAAAATATAAGACAAATAAGCATGAAACATGTGTTGAACATGTAGATGCACAAAAATATAACCCAATAGTGGGCCATAGGGGAGAGATAAGATAAACACCTATTACTACTAAAAGGGTTCACTATTAAGTTAATAGAAAATTGGTTGTTTTTAAGTATACAACTCTACTGATAAAGAATATATTTTTAATCTAATCTATTTTATAATTTAAATAACAAAAAATACAACTAATCTAATTGCAATGATTGTAAATAAAGAAACAAAGCTAAATGTAATAAGTAAATATAAACTAAGATCAAGATTTGCTTGAAAATAAATTGAAAGAAATTCAATCTACTTGTAACATATTGTCACATCATGTTTTTTAGCCCTAAAAAATATGCTATATTTTTCTTTGCATTTCATTATGACACTAAAAAAATGAATTATGAACAATTAGAATGAGATGATGAATCATTCATATATTATTTTGATATTGTTTTAATTGATGTTCATATGAAATTGAATTTTATAGAGATGAAAATGAATGTTATACATGTTGGTTATAGAGCCTGATCTTATTAGTTAATATTTATAGTGCAGGGGTACCCCCTACGTGGTTTGGGGGGGCCATCCCCCCGACAAGGAGTCTAGGGGCTACATTCGCCAATGGGGGTTCAGGGCCAACACCCTCAAAAGGCATATTTTATACATAATTGTTCATTATAAATCTAGTCCATTTATTAGTAGGTCACATATCTGATAGTAGAGATTATGTTGGCTTTTCTTGCCCTAGAAGGTGACCCCTCTTTATATGTATGAATTAGATAGTGGTTGATTGTTACATTGTATTAAATTGTATTATGAGAAGAGAGTATGATAGAGAGAAGAGGAAGTTACAATGGATATGTTGTAGGTTTTATCCCTTCATATTGTTGGTAGAATAAAGGAAGGACTGGTTGTTTCTCTATGGACGTAACTCATATTGGGTGAACCACATATATCTATGATTGTATTTTTGTAAAATTTATTTAATTTTTCATTTATTTTATCCTATTTTTATTTTCCATCCTATTCCTAACAATTGGCATCAAATTCATACATTTATTTGGCTGAAATAAAACTCGAAAGGAGTTCCTATTTCAAGTGGTAGTAATGGTGAAAGAAGGAAAGTTTAAGGTTGGAAAATTCAATAGAAAAAACTACTAGTTATGGAAGATGCAAATGGAGGAATATCTATATCAAAAGGATCTTTTCTTACCATTGGGAAAAAAAGTAAAGAAACCGACAAATATGAAAAATCAAGAATGAGAGATTATTGATAAAAAGGCACTAGGAACAATACAACTATACCCGACAACATTGTTGGCTTCAATATATCAAAAGAAACAATAATGATGGAACTAATGTAGGTACGGTCTAAATTGTATGAAAAACCCTCAACTTCTAATAAGGTATTTCTTATGAAACATTCATTTAATATGAAGATATCAAAAGGTGCATCTAATGTTGATCATTGAAATGAGTATAACATGGTTGCTAGTTAGTTAAGTTTTGTAAATGTAACATTTGATGATGAGGTTAGGGCTCTCTTAATTTTGTGCTCATTTTTAGAAAGTTGGAATAACTTGGTCATGGATGTGAGTAATTTTATTTATGGTTCAATCACTTTAAAGTATGATGATATTGTTAATGTTATCCTTAGCGAGCAAATGTAATGGAAAAGAATAGGTGAGACATCAAGTAATTCTTTGAATGTGGAGAAAAACAAAAGATAGAGGGAGAGACAAAAGAGCCCAAGAAATCATGGGAAGTATAAGAAGGGAATATGTAAATCCAAAGGAAGGATGGAGAGTTGGAATTATGGGAAGAAAGGACATATGAAGAAAGAATGTTGGTCTTAAAAAGGAAAACAAGGAGATGGACAACAACAAAATAGTAAGGAATCAAATGTAGCAGGTAATGTATTGCATGATGCTTTGATCCTTTAATTAAATAATATTGTTGATTATTGAGTGTTAGAATGAGGGGATTCATTTCATGCCAAACCCCATAAGAAATATTTTCTAGATTATGTTCAAGGTGATTTTGGATAGGTTTATTTGGGTGATGATGAACCATGCAAAATTGTTGGAAAGGGTAAGATACAAATAAAATTACCAAATAGAAACCAATGGTTGTTGAAAGAGGTGAGGCATGTTCCTAATTTGATCCTAATTTGAGAATTTGTGGAAGGTCACTAAAGGAGCATTGATAATAGCAAAAGAAAAAAAGGTAGGTACATTGTATTTATGTATTGGTAATTCTGATTTCTCTATTGCCTTTGCTTATACAAGAGAAGAAACAACATTATGGCACCATAGGCTTGGGCACATGAAAGAGAAGGTGATGAGGATTCTCCACTCAAAGAATTTGCTGGTGGGTTTGAAGCAAGTTGATTTGGATTTTTGTGAAAACTATATTTATAGAAAACAAAAGAGAGTTAGATTTCTCTGAGTTGGAAAGGAAAAAAAGAGTGAAAAGTTAGAGCTTGTGCATTCAAATGTATGGAGAATGACTTAGGCATCATCTCTTGGTGGATCTTATTATTATATTACTTTTATTGATGATGCAACTAGAAAAACTTGGGTTTATTTCATTCGAATAAAATTTGATGTCTTTGATACTTTTAATAAATGGAAAGCTTTGGTTGAGAATGGGATAGGAAATAATTTGAAGTATCTTAGATAAAATAATAAAGGAAAATATTGCAGGATATAGTTATTGTTCATACCATGGGATTGTAGACAAAATACAGTTCCAAGAACACCAAATGAAAATGGTGTGTCAAAAAGGATGAATAGGAAAATCATGGAGTGTGCAAGGAGTACAAGATTGCATACAAGATTACCATTATAGTTTTGGGTAGATGTTGTATATATATATTTTTACTTAATACATAGAGGGCCTTTAAGTTCACTGTATGGTAGTATTCTAGAGGAGGCATGGACAGGTAAAAAGGTAAACTACTCATTTTTGAAAACTTTTGGTTGTGAAGAATTTTCCCATATTAATATAGATAATAGAACAAAGCTTGAGGCTAAATCCAAGAAATTTACTTTTATTGGATATGGAGTTAATGATTTTGGTTATCTCTTTTGGGATTATGAAAATAATAAAATCATTAGGAGTAGAGATGTGATATTCAATGAGAAGGTCTATACAAAGGCCAGTTGCAAGAAAAGAAATTGGAAAAGGAAAACACACAATATACAATGCTTGATGAAATCCCAAAAAATGTAGTTCTAAAGGCACCATAAAAATTAAAATATTCAACCATAAGAACAATAGGTACCTCAAACTCCTACAAGAAGATCTACTAGATTAAGTAGAGCCCCTAAATGATACTCTCCTTCATTATATTATTTATTATTGACTGATTCTAGTGAACCAAAAAATTATGAAGAATCTATGTAGGTAGAAACTAGAAAGAAGTGGGAGCAAGGCATGAAAGAGATGTAATCTGTTACAAAATCAAACTTGCAACTTGGTTGAATTTCTTGAAGGTAAAAAAATTGCAAAACACATGGTTTACAGGATGAAGGAAGAAGATGGAGGAAAAATGATGTATAAGTCACAACTTGTTGTCAAGGGTTTTTCACAAAAAAACATCTATAGATTTTGACAAAATATTTTCTCCTATTGTTAAAATGACTTCAATTAGAACTATTTTTAGTCTAGTGGCAATAGAGGATCTACATCTTGAATAATTCGATGTAAAGACAAATTTTCTCCATGGAGAGTTAGAGGAAGAGGTGTATATGCAACATTTGTAGGGGTATGAGGTCAAAGGGAAGGGGAAATTAGTGTGTAGGTTGAAGATGAGCTTGTATGGCCTAAAGCAAGCTCTGAGGTAGTGGTATCTAAAATTTGATAGGTTTATGATAAAATAGGGTTATAGTAGATTTCATTCTAACCATTGCATTTATTTCAAGACATTATATAATGGAAGCTATATTATCTTGTTAATATATGTAGAAGACATACTTATTACGAGGTCTGCCATGAAGGATATAAATGTACTCAAAAGAAAATTAGAAATTTCATTTGCACGATGAAGGATTTGGGTGTTGCAAAGAAAATCCTTGGTATGAGAATAACAAGAGACATGAAGAATAACACATTAACATTGTCTCAAAGTGAGTACAAAGAGAAGGTGTTGAAAATATTACAAATGTAGGATGCCAAATCTATTAGTACACCTTTTTCTAGCCATCCTAATTGACTAAAGAGATGTGTCCTAAGACACTGGAGGAGATAGACTACATATCCAAGGTTCCATACTCTTTAACAATTGGAAGCTTGATGTATGTAATGGTGTGTACAAGGCCAAATTCTTGAACACATCAAAATGCTGAGGGGGGGTGAATCAACATATAATAAAACTTAAAAAATTCCCTTTGCAGATTAAACATCAAATCACATTAGTTGAAATAAGAGCATAAAT
Source organism: Sequoia sempervirens (assembly GCA_007258455.2). Taxonomy (NCBI): domain Eukaryota; kingdom Viridiplantae; phylum Streptophyta; class Pinopsida; order Cupressales; family Cupressaceae; genus Sequoia; species Sequoia sempervirens. Next base: position 8,007 of record VDFB02359276.1, read on the forward strand.
GAAAAAATGCTCCACAAAAGGACACCAATATTTTTACATGGAAAATCCAATGAGGGAAAAACCATGGTGAGAGTTAATTCACAATATATGAAGCTCAATGCTTACAAAAATTACAATGTTTGTTTAAGGCACATTGCCTAAAGGACTTGAAAGATAAGGAACACAACCTTAGGGAAAGATACAAGGACCTATTGAAGAGGTTCACTACCTGATACCGTGATACGTAAAAATTATAATGAAAACATGAACATGAACTTCTATAAAAGAAGCATCTATCATTGATGTTGCAGTCCCTTTTTACACAATTATTCCATCATACTGACTTCACACACTTCATATTCAACACATTTCACAATTTCCCATCAACACACATCATAATTAATTTTTCCTTCTATAAATACCCTACTCAACAACTCAAAACCTCAATTAGGCCGGCTCCAAGAAAACCTTTGGAAGAAAAAAATGATACTATATAGGTTGACTCCAAACATATACATTATGAAGAGAGAATGAGTTGTGAATCAACACATGACATAATAGGTCCCAAATATATCACAAGACATCCTCCAAAGAAAAATTAATTAATCAGGATCAATCACAGATGAAGCAAACAATATTGTCAGACCAATCAATATCAACACTGCCAAAATTGCCAACTATTCATCTTTACACCGCTAGGGAGAAACCAAAAACATTATGTAGACCAAGATGTGAACAATTTATTCTATGCGTAATATATCTTCAACCTTATTCTAAAGTATTTGATCATTATGAGTTGGTGCAAGAAGAGAAACATATTGAACTGATGAAAACAAAGCATGCCAAACAAACTGCAACAATTCAAAACTTAGGATATTGCATTGTTGTACACCAAAACATCTAAGACTTGCAAGGATGAACCCATACACTTTTCTGAGCATATTCCCAAGTTTTCACAACCACATCTATCACTCTAGAGGAATAAAAATCATTTTAATAGGCCTTCATCAACACTTTACTTTACCAAAGCTCAGATTAAAACTCTGTCACTTGTAACATTCACTACAAAAGGTGTAATGATTTAAATTTTTGAATATAACACCTTCACATCTTGACCATATTATCTTTTGAACCGTAAAACTAAATCTTGTTCTATAGAAGGATGTAGACCAAAACACCATGACTCTATCTTAGAGTATACATTGTGAATGTCTTAGCAAAACTTCTGAAACTTATGTCCATGTGCAGTACACCAAACTAGAATAGTATCAATGTAAACATGTTGTATTTACATATCATAAGATGTGTACCTACCTCCACATAACTTTTAGACACCAGGTTGATCACCATTCTTTTGTATATTGAATTGTTGACTGTGTCAATAGATATCTGCATATCAACTATCTCCAGAGTATTATACAAGCTTCAACCCACACACTTGACATCAATGACAACTAATCTTGAGTTGACACCAATGAAAACACATATTTCTAACAATTGGAATCATTGATGGAAACACTCATTTATCTATAAGTTTTCTCTCCCCCTTTGACATCAAGAAAAAAGGGCATAAAATCTTCTATTTATAACAACCCAACAAACTGTATGAACTAAACTATATGATTTAAAAAATATATATTGTTGGAATCAAGGAACACTGAGAGGGGGGGTGAATCAGTGTTTTGCAAAATTTAACTTTATTAACTTGATATTTAAACCACTTATAACATTGAACCAAAAGAAAGATGCAAGCACACAAGGCAATCAACCACAACACCATAACAAAAGGATTTTTATGTGGAAACCCTATTAGGGAAAAAACCACGGTGGAGGTTAATCCACAATATGAGTATACTCAAAATAAGTGTTTACAAATGGGAAATGCACATGCATTCAGGCACACTGTCTAGAGCACATTGCTCAAATACAAAAGGCTTACTGTCCAAAAGAAGACTCACTATCTTATAGTCACATTCATAAACAACTGGAGTGGATGAACTATGAGATAGCATCTGTTAATGCCTGATTATAGTTCTGGTTAAGCACATTGACAACATTCTTCACATTCTGTCTAATTCTACTCTTGAAACTCTGTCTACTTTAATTCGAATCACCAATCTTTGTTCTGCTCAAGTGAAATTGTGCACAATCGATCTATAATACTTCTAAATTTTGCATCATATGTCAAAATGATATGAATAATCGATTATATATAGCCGCAACTAGAGACTAGAACAACTGCATGTCAACTTTAACAAAATATGAAATGTATACAAACTGTCGGCCCAATCCATAAGCAATTACCAATACTAAAAAATGTTTTCTCCAAAACATATTAGGAACCCAAAACAACATGTCTCGAACATGAAACACCTTAAAAAATTATGCCTCAAAGATCCACAACACGCTATACTCATCTAGTCGGCCTTTTTTGTTGAATGCCCTATTTTAGCTTTAATAGTTAACACATATCTTCAATCTAACTTCTAGTATAAGAAAATACTGAGGTGTAGATGGGATTACTAACTAGGGTTGCCATCAATGACAACACCAGATGACTTGTGCAGTGTCTCTTGCCAACATATATATGTTCCCTTGAGATGGAGATGCCCCAAAAAACTAATGCTATGTACAAAATATTTTCAACAAAAACCCAAAAAGATACTGCAATCCTTCGTAAAACTATACAAAGACAAAATTGTCTTATCTACACCTTTGCAACTTCCTTAGAAGGTAGAATGTTCTTGAAAATTACCTTAATGTGCACAAAAGTTGTAGCCTAATTTTCTTTTGTTGTGATGAGAATATGATTTTGACACTCAATTGCATGCATAAATCCTCAGCCCTATCCACACTATTTGTATCCTTCATTTTTTGATTAATCTTTTCTGCTTCAACAAGCAACCTTGATAATGAAGCAAGTCTCAGGTTGATTGCTTTCCTTAGCTGACTAAATTGTTCCTTTATCTTCTCTCTAGTCCAAAAGAAATGACAACTGCACATGAATATTTTCTATTTTAGTTCTTATTGAACCATCCTTATCCTTTTAAAACTCATATATTCCATCCATTTGAGTGATTTGTGACTCAATGGATTCAATATGATCCTCGATGCTTTTAGTGGAATTAGGTCATTTCAAGCAAAATTGATAAATTGCAGTGACTTCATCAATATAGTCCTTAAACATTTTTATGTTTTCCTATAATTTATTGTGTGTACTAGCACACCAGTCATATGCTTTAACTATTCTCTTATTAGTTATCTTCCTCAAGGCCTCTTTCTCTACCTTATGCTCAATGTGTGAAGAATGATCCTTAAAATAATCCATCAAAATCTTCAATTTTTTTTTTTGGAGGCAAGGAAGAATCTATGTTTACTTTTGGTAAACCTTGTTGAGTTACCTTTACAACATTATCTAATATTTCAATCTTCTTCAAAATGTTCTTGCAGAATCTCTTTCCTTGCTGAAGCATGCAAGATATCACCAAGCTGTAACTTATGGAGGGGAGAAATATTTGACAATTCAACTTGTCCCTTATGAGTAGGAATTTGTAGAAGCTGAGGTGTCACCAGAGGTTGAAACTGCATCTACAAGGTCAATAGGTCTTTAAAATAATCTGATGATGAAGAACCTTGACCTATATCCATAGAAGCATCTTGCTTCTCAATTGTTTTCATTGTAGCATCTTGAAATTTATCAAGATTATCTTCTTTCTCCTGACCATCATTCTCCTTGTCCTTTTCCTCTTCTTTCTCTTCTTTTTCCATCTCCATACCAAATATTTCTTGCATTTTATGCACACTGAAGACACCTTATCTTTCTTGAATTTGGAGGGTCCTTGTACTTCTTGGTACCAGATATATTTTTCTCATTTGTATTTATAGAGGTGGCATATTTTCAGTTTCTTATTCATCAAAAGGTACTTGTACATTTATTTTAATATTAGTATCATGCATTTCCAAAGGCATTTGTGAATCAAAATCAACTTCACTTTGTAATTCATTAATTATTTTTGTGTAGCTTCTTTAGTTTCACTCTGAATCTTTCTTTTAATATCCTCATCCAGGCTCATTAGGAGATCTATTCTTCATTTGGTGTGGAGCTCCTTGGCTTGTCTCAAGACAATCTTTTATTTTTCATCCTGGGAGACATAGATCCCCGACTTGTTAATTTCTTGCTACTTCAATTCTTCATCAGCCTTATTTTCTTCTTCTCTTCTCTACGTCAAAGCCTCAACAAGGCTATCTAGAGCTTTATAAACAATGTCACTGAAGGGAATGTTCTACATAAGCATATATTTAATGGCATCCTTTTCAATTGTCTTCTTGTCTTCTGATGGGACATCTAGATGTAGCTCCATGTTGTACTATCTAGTAGGCTATACTCAACAATTCTATTTAAGATGACACCAAAATCAAGGGGTACATGTGTAATAAGAGGGGTTAGCTCAACTTCCTCTTTCACAATATTCTTTCCTTTCTTCTTTTGCAAGGAGATATCTTCAATTTTAGTTTCTTCCTCCTCTTTTGGTTCTTCCTCATCAGGCTTCTTTCTCTTTGCCTTTTTCTTGTGCCTTTGTTACACAACACTTGTGGTTTTCTTCTATGGTGGAGTAACAAATGCAACTTTTCTTCTTCCACTAGATGACTGAGTTGATTTGGAGGGCTACAGAGTAGATGCAACAATAGAAGAGGATCTATAAGGTCTCCTTGAACCTTGAATAGATTCCGAAGGAAAAAATTTGTCTTTGGAAACCTCCACAGGAATATCAAATGCAATCTTTGAAGAAGTACCCAATATCTTATGAAGCTCATCTTTATCTTTTATCTTTGAGTACTATAGAGCACCCTTTCCACTTTATTTTCATTGGCTTCATCTCTCTACTTCTGGTAAATTTCATCCATGATTTCTCTATATGTACCAAATATTTTTGCTTTGGGATCCATAGGTTTTGATAATAGAATATCTATATAACCTTGTACAAATTCATGTTCAACCTCATAAGGAAACTCAAGAATCCATGAGGTTCTGGTCTCCACTACTTCCATGAAACAATGATCCTTGTTTACCATAAAAGATACCTCATTCTTATACTTCCGGACCAAGCTAGATGGTATCCTGTATCATGTATTTGCTTTGCATCTTAGTTTACAAATTCTTGAAAAATCCCCAATAGATAGTAGTATATGCTTGCATATTCTAAAAATTTTTCATATGTTGTTTGATATATGTTGCTACCAGAGTGAACTTATTTCAAATCTTACCCTTAAAACTAGGTAACTCATTAAAAAATAAGAAAGTAAGGCATATAATCAAGGAACCAAACCTAAAATTATAATTGGTTTCTTTTGTCCTCTTCAAGTTCTCCATTAGTTGCTCTCTCAATAGCTCACATAGATTAAAGTTGGAACCTTCCTCTACCATTTGATATGCGGTTTGAACTGTAGTGGCGGTGGAAAACCCTTCTCTATTTCTAAATTAAATTTTACATGCAATCCCTATTGATACATACCAAACACCTAGATCAATGATATCATTTATGATTAAGGTTCTCTTATCAAATTTAACACTGATGAGCTCCATAACCATTTCATTCTTTATAGAATTTAGCACCAAGACTGGTCTAGAGGCACAAAGACCAGTCACTGCCCTAATTGCATCCTTTGTGATCATGTAGGGTTTTTCTAGCCAAATGAAATTTTCATGAATGCGGCTCAAGATTATTCTTACCCATTCTTTACATTCGCAGAAGTCTGGAAAATATTTACAGATGTCCAACCCTGTTGCAACAACATTTCCATACTTTAGATTGTATACTCCATTCTCATTCAACAACTCATTTTGAACCACTTCAAAGGATGAAGTATGGTCAACATCTTTTAATTGGGCATGGATGCAAATCCTTATATCTTCATAGTACACAACATCTACTGGAACTTTTGAAAATGTGTCATCCTTGTACACTTCCATCACCTTGAAATGAAACTTCTTGTATTTGGGTCTAGGCTTTCAACAACATCAATTACTTTAGGTGTCACCATTGGAATTCCTTTAGAAATATTCAAACACCATAGCCAGGGTTTCACAAAAATAGCTTGAAAAAATAATCACACTTCTTTGCTCCAAACACAAAAAATCTTGATTACAAATGAGATCAAATGATCCAAAAACCACATAAAAGGACTTTTAAAAGCCCTAACTTTTTACCATAAATGCATTTGTACTTTGTTAGCTAAAACCTCTACCAAAATTTTGTATGCCATCACAGGGATAAATGGGGCTCAATACACCTCCAAAAATCATTCGCTTGCTCTAAAACCTTCTATAGAGGAGGGTGTCTGAATACTCAGGACCCCAGGTCATGGGAGGGTCCAGAACAATAGGCTTCGTTGATCTACCTCAAGCTAAGGATTTTTTTTGGGAAATTTTAAGGTTTAGAGGATGAAAAGAAGAGCAACCAGGTTGTTGTTTTCTTTTAACAAGCACAAGCGTTTCAGGAAGTTAGGTGAGCAAGTTCCCAAAGTTTGGATTGCAACTTAAGCAACTCACTATTAGATGACTATATCACAGGACACAAATGATAATGTGGCATGTTGGTGTCCCAGTGGGGGATTTGGCATCTGTATAGATAAAAAAATAACGTACACTATGAAAGCTAAGGAAACTTACTAACAACCTAACATATATGGTTTAATGCAATAACATAAAGCAAAAAGTAACTAAATGCAAGAAGAATACTTTAACTTGATCTAATCTACGAATTAATAAAAGAGGGTGAGGAAAGCTCACCTTCCTACCCATGAGTTGATATCTTCAAGGTCTTCACTTGATGAGCAACCCACACACACAATAACAAGAAAATGTTGAGGTTGTGTATAAAGGACTGCTACAGTCAGTCCCTCACTTTGGTGTTTCCACCTCCACGGATAGTTGGTATGGCAATGATAGGAGAAATGTGATAAAGAACATATTGAAATGAAAGTACTAAGCATTATGCTAAACAACAATATGCAACAAAAACAATACGATAATGCTAAGTGAATGGGAGATGGAATGATATCACCTTCAACCATGTGCACTCAAGGAAAATGGGAGGAGTGAGCTCACAATCCTTAAAAATCCAACATTGTTGGAACAATGAGGAGAACAAATCATCAAAGTATCAACATGCAGCTTCAATGGAGGTGAGAATGTTGTGAATGAAGTAAAAGATAACAACTAGAAGATTAAGAGAGGGTCCAAAAGTGTGTGAATGGTCAAGAGAGAATAAAGAATTAAGGAGATATTCATTTGAAGATGAAATTGGAGGAAAAGGAGTCATTCAAGGTCTATCAAGGGAGTAGGGATGTTACATTTCATCGCCAATGGAGCATTGTAATGCCTCTACGGATTCTAGAGGCAAGAATCCTATCAGGATGACAACACACGATGTAGATGTCCATACACCGTGCCAATGTCCTCGACAAAATATCCTCCACCAAATTTCCAAGTGGATGGGAAGCGAATGAAAGATGTGGAATTTTATTATTGAACTTGATTTTCTAAGGTAGGAGATACATAAATGTGGAATTTGCTAGGGGTGAAAATTCATGCCATTACATTTTTCCCCCACTTTAGTGAGCATAAGTGTTAGCGAATGCATTTTAAAGTAGAGTGGAAGTTGAGAAATGTATACTTGAACCTTCGAGGAAGCAGACTGCAATCTAACACACTTGAATGCATAGAAAGAGGAGATGGCTCCATAGGTACTTGATCTTGAGGAGAGTTGAACAAATGTGTTATAGGCCCTCAGACCTACAAAAGGTGAAAAAAAGGCTTTGTAGGTGCTCGGTCCAATAGAGGAGGCGTCACAGGTGCTTGGTCCTGAGAGAGGCTAGATGTAAAAGGCTCTATAGATTTTGATAGGCCCTTATAGGTGCTCGGTCTTGCAAGACAAGCTCGAGGTGCTCGGTCCTACAAAGAAACATGTTAATCTATAGGAAAAACATGTTAGATAGAAAAAAAAGTGATGAATAGGAAAAATGGATACCTTTTTGGGATATCACACTTTTTCCATTCAATCATTCACTAATTTCTTAAGAGTCCTAATTGGATTGACTAACAACCTCATAAGGTGATCCAATTCTCAATTAGGAGGGTCCTAGGAAGGGGTTCTTAAATTCTAAGGGGTTTACCACTGAGTAAATGCTTGGAAAATAAAATGTTTGAAAACACGTCGTGATATGCAAAATGACCTAAAACTAGAGATGCAAGCTAAATGAAAGATGCAAATAATGAAATTATGCAATAGGGAGATGGTATGTGTGCACCTAGGAAATATGGAGATGATATGAGGATTTTGGAAATGCAAAGAAGCTACCAAAATATGTTGTGGAGGACTAAGATTCCCAAAATATGCTGCTATTTTTTGGGGCAAATGCGGAGTCTTCAAATCTTGAAATCGGATCTCTCAAAATCTCTAAAAAATGATCTTGGGATAAATAAGACGCCCAAGATGACGTATTAGTCCCGTTTTGAATTTCTAAAAACTTTGAACAGGGTCCTAATCTCCAAGGGTTACACTAGCTTCCCTTTCGATCTCAAGTTCTAAAACTTCCGAATATGGCCTGTAAGTGAGTTTCCGTGAAGATGACAAATTTTTAATGCAACTTTGCACTCCAAGTGATCTTCAAGTCTACAACCTAGATCTGCAATCACAAATATGCAAAAGGGAAAACTTGTTTGTTAGTGAATGGGGGTTTTCCTAGGTCAAACCCCTTGGTAATTAAACCTTGAAATGAAATAGAAATAATGGAGGAAATGGTGAATGAATAATATGCAATGCTACAACTCACTAAAACCTTGCAAAATTTGAAAACTTGTGTGTAATGGCTGCAATGGATATGGATCTTGAATGCTTGAAAGATAGTTCTTGAATTGCTTGCTTAGATCAAAACCCTACATCACAAATGTTAGCATAACAACACACATGATGCAAGAAAACACTTTGATATGATGCTTGAATCTGAAAATGGCTCCAAATGCTTGATGAATCTACTCTTGAATGCTCTTGTGAACTCAATTATGCTATGATAAAATATATCACAAAATACTTGGGTTGAAATGAATCAAGGAACCTTGTATTTATACTTATCTATGCTTAATATCCCAAAATTATATCACACCAAGCCGACATATGAATTCATTGAATAAAGGAGGCTAAATCCCACTAGAATTTGAAATTAAATCTCAAAAATGACTCAAGAAGGACTAAGATTCCCTAGGTGGCGTCTTAGTCCCAAGTCCAAAAAACTTGGAGCATAGACACCAAAAAGGGGCCCAATCTAGAGATGCCAAAAGTAGGGTCTCGAGAGCCTTGGGGACCAAGATGCCCTAAGTGGCATTTTAGTCCTGACCCAAAAATTAGGGACACCGATGTAGTCATTAAATTAACATTTATGCATTGGAGAATGTCAGGATTAACCAGAAAAATATGTCATTCATAGGGCTTTTGGACATAAAATAGGACCAATTAAGCCATAAAGAAGCATAAATAAAGCAAGGCGGGCCCAAACAAGTGTGAAAATGCAAGGGTATACATTTTACTACACTACATTTAGCCCCCACTTAAGTGAGAGGATGAACTTGCTTCAAACTCACACTAAAGTAGTGAACCACACAATCAAGAGGGGTTCAAATGTACAAATGTTAGTAAGATAGGATGACAATAATCAAGAGGGTGGCCAAGCCCCTAGGATCAAGATCCTATGGAAAAACCAACATAAGCACAAAGGAACATGCTTGCAGATGATATATGAAGCCATAACCAAATCACAAACATACACTATCAAAGATAAGAAAAAGACAAACGAAAAGGAAAAAGTGCAATTGATCAAGCTTCGACTGGTCGTCCAATGCGGTGGACCAGGTCTAGGCTGTTTGTCCAAAAAAATAGGTTTACAAGTGGAATGTGTTGTCCACTATGCAAAAAGAATGCACTCACAAGGGCTAGTGGGAGCTAGGTGTCCACTAGGTGAGCCCTAAGGGACCATATCAAATCCATACCTCCATGAATTTAATAAGGTACAAACATGCATGCTCATTGGGCTAGTGAAGCTAGGCATTCACTAGGTGAGCCCCAAGGGACCATATTAAAACCATACCTCCATGAATTTAATAAGGAACAAAAAGGAAAAAATGAAACAAGAAAGAGGAATGCTCAAAGAGATTTTTCTTAGTACACATTCATGTGAGGTCTTACTCTTAGGTGACATTGTTCCTAATGTCTCAAGAGAGGACCAATCAAAGAATAAAAGATTCACCACTTAAGGGATGCAATGTGTCACATCACCACTAAGGGGAATATAATATGCCAAGATAGATCACACTCTTGAAGGACATTATTCCCAACGTCACCATAAAGAGGAAAACATGTCGCGTGAAATGAGAAAAACATATCAAAGAACATGAAAAGGAAAAAAGTGCAAGCGATATCATGCCAAAATAATACCAATGTATGCCCCTACTTTAAAGAAATTGCTAACACCATGCTGTGAGAAATTAATTTAAAGTAGAAAAATGAGAATGCAAACAAGAAGGAAGACATGAGAGCCAACTTGGAAAGGCCTATTCCAAGTCAGATGTTTCCAAGTAAAGCTACGTCATGCAAGAGAAAAGAAAAGAAAGGGTTTTCCCTCAAAATAAAAACACCAAACACATAAGAGATCTATGGATTTGGGGTCAATATGTTCTTTGCTACAATGATATTAGAAAGCTTGGAACCGTCATCATTCCCAAAATACACAAAACCGAAGAATGACAATAAAAGAGAGGAAAACAAAGAAAGAAAGAACCTTGGGTCAACATAGAAGAGACATATAGTCTCGGCTGCCTTGTGTCATCCCCAAAACTAAAAAACAAGACAAATGAAAAGGAAATGAAAGGAAAAGAAAATATAATGAAAAATATTTTGGGTCAACATGAAGGAGACGTTGAATGTCTCGATGCCTTGTGTCATCCCAAAGGAAACAGAGAAACAAAAACAAAAGGAAAAGATAAAAGATGAATCAAAAGGAAAAAGTATGTGACATATAGAAGAATGGAGATACAAATATAGGAATGCACATAGCGAGAGAGAAACATCAAACAAAACATCATGGGGGATCATGGTATGCACATGCAAGCAAACAAAAAATAAAATGAAAATGAAAGAAAAAGAAAAAGTAAAGATAAAAGACTAGTAAAGCACATGCGAGTCAACCATCTAGCAGGTCATCCACATCCCAATCTTGTTCAGTATATGCAAAATGCAGATCACTAGCGAGTGGGACAACATCAAGTGATGTACTAGGAGAATCACCAGGTTCAACACATGGTGAATTGTTCGGTTTAGGAGGATCACCATGGTTGTTGTTGTTTAAGCTCATAGAAGAGGAAAATAAAATTTTTAACTCATTATGCACTTCCTCATCAATTTTAGTTGTTTCCTCATTGTCATCCAAGTTAACCACAAAAGGAGGATGAATGATAATATCCATAGAAGTTGTTGGTCCTTGTTGTGGTGAAGGTATAGCTTCTGTTTGTTTTGGTAAGAGAGGAGGGTCGTCATTTATTGCTTCTATCAAGTTTGGATTTTGATTTTCAATGTTGTTATCATTATTCATCTTTTGAGCAATAGCATGACATATATGCCTATGCTCTCTAGCAATGTGGTTTCTTTTATTATGATTTTCAAATTGCATTTGTGTAGGAGCGGGTTTGTCAACCATAGGTTACTTTTCTTCTTGTGAAGAAGAATGAAAGAAACCATAGAAGGTTGTTCAACCACTTTCTCTTTGGCTTTATAAATTTGCATAGGAGGTGGATTAGGAATTTTTTGGGTTTCTCTAGGTCTCTTGTAGGAAATAGGCAAGGGATCGTTCATGGGTGGGTCTTGGTTTGTTGGAAGGGTTTTAGACTCAATATTATTTTCTTTAGGTAGTAGAGGTTCAAGCATGGGTGGAGGTTCAATCATGGGTGGAGGAAAGTTTTCAAGAGATAGTTTGGCTATGCATTTTGCTTTGAATTCTTGATAGGATAAAAAAAGGAAATCTTCACAGGGTCTTATAGGTTCCTTAGATTTAGGCCAAAAAAAATCTAAGGAGAAGTTTCCATGGGAAGATGGGGGTCTAAAGCCACTATGGTTCACTATGAATATTTCATTTCCGACTGGAAACTTTAAGCACTTATGGACAATAGATGGGACCACATTCATGGAGCGAAGCCATTTGTAGCCTAACTTCACATGAAATTGGTATGAATTAGAGATGATAGAGAATGATACATTTTATTTCTTTGGTCCTACTTATAAAGGGAGTG
>VDFB02359278.1:0-15163 GCA_007258455.2 Sequoia sempervirens
AACTTGACCTAGTTTTGGAGGAGGAGCCTTTCTTGAAGGCATTGAAAGCCTTCAGTGGAAAAGGACTTGAGGGCATACCACTGTTTAGTGGAAAGATGGATCCTGATTTGGTCATGGATTGGATAGAAGGCATGGAGAATCAATATGAGTGTGATGAAGTCACTGAAGCACAGAAGGTGAAGGTTGCTAAATCAAGGTTGAGAGGATCAGCCTTGACATGGTGGAAGTTTGTTCAGACTAAAAGGGAAAAAGAAGGGAAACAACCCATTTCAACTTGGAAAGGAATGGTTGCTAAGGTAAAGGAAGCCTACATGCCAGATGATTATGAGATTTAGTTGCACAAGAAGAGGCAGAGTCTAAGGTAGAAAGACCAAGATGTCAAAACTAATACTGAAGAGTTTCAGAAGCTTTGTTTGAGATCAAATGTGACAGAGGATGAAAGCCTAAAAGTGGCTAGGTACCTTAATGGCTTGAAGTGGAACATTCAGGAAGAGATGGCTCTTTTGAGTCCTAAAATATTACACCAATGTTATCAGTTGGATATTAAGATTAAGGAAAGGAATAAGAGGAAGCAAGATCAATCTTCTAAAGGAAGAGGCAAAGGTAGAGATCAAAGAGGACAGCATGGTGGTTACCAAGGTAGAGGTAATGATCCAAGAAATCAAGGAGAATCTAAACTTACTGAGCATGGAGGTGAAACATCTTCAAGAGGAGGATTTAACAGAGGAAGAGGACCTCAAAGAAGTTCAAATAGAGGAAGAGGAGCAGGTAGGAGCAGCTCTTATTTTGCAAGCATGAAATGTTATCACTACAGTCAACTAGGTCACTCGACTTATAGGTGCCCGGAGAAAGCATCCTCTTCTAACAATGAAAAGAGAGTGGATTATGCACAAGAGGACACCATGAGTCCTAAAGCATATGAGATCAGTCATATAGAGTCTGAGGTAGGAGAGAATCTGATGTTTAACAAGGTTTTGATAAGGTAGCCAGTCAAGGAGGAACCTAAGCAAAGAAGAGCTCTTTTCAAAGTAAGGTGCAAGATACTTCGTAAAGTGTGCAAAGTCATAGTAGACTCAGGTTCTACAGATAATATAATCTTATAGGAGGTAGTAACTAAGATGAAATTGTAGAAGGTACTTCACAACAACCCTTACAAGGTCACATGGCTGAATAAAGGGCAGAGTGTTTTGGTGAATGAGCAAGTAACAGTGGAATTTTCAATTGGAGGATATAAAGACAAGCTGGTTTGTGATGTATTACCCATGGATGCATGTCATTTTCTACTAGGTAGACCATGGAAATATGACAAAAGTGCCATTTATGATGGGAAAGAGAACACGATCTCATTCAAGAAGGATGGAAGAACCTTCAAGTTGCAGTCTTTGTCAGAAGAAAATGAAGGGCAGTCCAAGGTACCAAATATCATGTTAAGCAGTGGTAAAGAGTTTATCAACAATATACATCAAGGGAATGAAGGATATGTGATCATGATGTAGTCCAAAGAGGAAGAAAAGGCTGAAAGGACAGTCTTACCAGAAGCAGTCCAAAAATTGCTTGATAGATACAAGAGTATAGTCAGTGATGGAACACCTACAACTTTACCACCAAAGAGAGCAATAAGTCATCAAATTGACTTCATACTTAGAGCCTCATTTCCTAACAAAGCATAATACAAGCTTACACCTGAGCAGAACCTAGAGGTGGCTAGGAAAGTGGAAGAATTGTTGAATCAAGGTCTGATTCAAAAGAGCATCAGCCCATATGTAGTCCCAGTGGTCTTGGCAACAAAGAAAGGAGGTAAGTGGAGACTTTGTACTAATTCTAGAGAAATCAATAGGATTACAATCAGATATAGATTCCCAATCCCTAGAATAGAAGATTTAATGGATTTCCTTGGAGGAGCATAGTATTTCACTAAGTTGGACCTCAAGAGTGGCTAGCATCAAGTCAAAATTAAGGATGGAGATGAGTGGAAGACAACTTTTAAGACAAATGATGGCTTATATGAGTGGAAAGTGATGCCATTTGGCCTCTCAAATGACCCTAGCACATTCATGAGACTAATGAATGAGGTGCTTAAGGATTTCACAGGGATCTTTGTAGTACCCTATCTTGATGACATACTGATTTTCAATAAGATAGCAGAAGAACATTTGAAGCATGTGGAAATGGTTCTCAAAAGGTTGCAAGAAGAGCAATTGGCAATTAACCTTGAGAAGTGTGAGTTATTCAAACAAGAGCTTGTGTATCTAGGCTTTTTAGTATCCCAAGGAACCTTGAAGATGGATCTAAGCAAGGTGGAAACCATCCTAAATTAAGCCTACACAACCACATTAAGTAAGGAGTTTTCATGGTTTTAGCTTGGTTTTATGAAATTAAGGAATTTTTGGTAGATATATCAATATAGTCCTAGATACTATCAAATGTGGTTTGAAAACAAAGTTTAAGTGGACTCAAGAGGCTAATAAAGGGTTTGAAAAACTGAAACAAGAAGTGGAAACTCAACCAATTCTATTATTGCCTAGTTTTGACAAGTTGTTCATAGTTGAGTGTGATGTAAGTGGGAAGCGGCAGTGGGAGGAAGTACTGGTCAAGAAAGTGAACACAACAGCTATTTATTGAAAATCTCGTGAAACAAAAGTACTCCTACCTATGATCACAAATTATATTCTTTGATGCAGGTCATAGGAGTAGGCATTATTTGTTACTGAGAACCCCTTGGTCTTCACTTTGATAACTAGACACTGGATTCATAACTTTTAAAGTGAATGTGAACACTTGAAATGGATGGAATACATCAAAACTTTCACATTGACTATGAACTAAAAGGGACAAATGAATAAAGATTTCACGGATGCATTAAGTGAAGGATATTGTGATCTGAAATACAGTGAAGGCATGGATTAGAGAGTTTCAAGACTCTAACAAATTTGAGGATGAAGACTTCTTAGAAATACAAAATTCTATGATTTGAAGTGTTTATAGCAATCAATATGCGAGTATACACTACAAAATGGACTGTTATTTAAGGGTAACCAGTTATGTGTCCCAAGAGGATCAATGAGGGAATATCTAATTCAAGAAAAGTATAATGGCAGTCTTAGTGGGAATTTTGGCATTAATAAAACTATAGAGCTAGTTCAAAGGTTCTATTACTGGCCCAAGTTAGCAAGAGATGTCATAACATATGTGGAACAGTGTGTTGTATGCATGAAAGCTAAGGGGGGAGCTAGCAATGGTGGTTTGTATCAACCCCTGCCCATTCCTAACAGACCATGGGAGTGTGTGAGTATGGATTTTGTGGTAGGTCTTCCTAAGACAAAGACTAGTTTTGATAGTGTTTATGTAGTAGTGGATAGATTTAGCAAGATGATTCACTTCATTCCTTGCAAAACTACTCATGATGGAAGCTACATAGCTCATCTTTTCTTCAAGGAGGTTGTAAGGATCCATGGATTACCTCTAAGCATTGTTTCTCACAGAGATGTGAAGTTCATGAGTCATTTTTGGAAGACTCTATGGACAGACAGATTTAAGGACAAGCATGCTGCAGGTGACTGGCTGGTGGTTAATAGAGTGTTGGGTAATCTTTTACGGTGCTTGACTAAAGAATATGGATAAACATGGGATATGGTGATTTCTCAAGCTAAGTATGCTTACAATGACAGTGTCAATAGAACTACGGGGAAAAGTCCTTTTGAGGTTGTGTATGGAATGCACCCAAGAGGAATTTGTGAACTTAGAGACCTTGGATCAATGGATAATAGGAGTGGACATGTAGAAGACTTCACTTAGACCATGAAGGAGATTCATGAGTAGGTCAAGCAAACAGTTACAGTAGCAACTCAAAAGTTGAAGGAGAATGTTGATTTGTCAAGGAAGGATGTACAATTTGTAGTTGGGGACTATGTTATGGTCCACCTCAACAAATCCAGATTGCAAAAAGAAGTGGAAACCAAGTTACAGATGAAAAGAGTGGTTCCATGCAAGGTGTTAGCCAAATATGGCAAGAATGCATATAAGGTGGAGTTACCATCAGATTTGGGCATCTCTCCAATGTTCAATGTAGTTGACTTGATCAAGTACAAGGGATCAATCAAGGATGTGGACTAGAATAGTCAAGAAGTTCTCAAGGACATCAGAAACGTACCCATCCCTCCTCAAGACAAGCTCCAGGTAGAGAAGATCTTGGAGTCAAGAGTGAAAAAGACTACAAGGCACAAGGTGTACATGAAGCATCTTGTCAAATGGAAGGATACGCATGAATCTAAAGCTACCTGGGTAGAATAAGTAGATTTTAAGAAGCAAGGCATTGATATGTCTCTAATATCTCCTAAATTTCCTTAGTTGTTTGAGCTGAGAGGGGGAGAATGGTGCAGGAGCACCTGACAAAGTTCAGCTTAATTGAAGTTTTTGTAGGAAGTCTAAATTTTGTTGTGCTTTCATAAGGTCATGTTGACCATTTTTTTGGGAACTTTGGGTTGTATTTCAACTTTGGAAAGGAGGTTAACAAGAGTTAAGTAGTTTTAACTCTTCATTTTGGCTAAGTTGTAAAAATTGCCTAAGTGTTTGTATACACAGCGGGTTTTACAAAAATACATTTTTAGGTCATCTAAGCCTCGACCCAAGAACCTAAATTGTTGTGGAGGAATATTTAAGGCATACCACGACATTTTTGGTTTGTTTGAAGTTTTTGTACGGACTATGCTTTCCAGAAGTTGAAGAAAACAATGTTCTCTTATTTTCTATTTTTTTCTATTCTTGTTTGCGTGACAGTAGCTAAATGAATTAAAAGAGGAATTTTGTAGGTTTTTTTAGCATGTAGAGAGGCCTCTAGAAGTTTTTTTTGGAACATTTTATAGTTGTTTCATCACTTTCATCCATTCTTGTAAGTTCTGTGTTTTTTTTTCTTATTTTTGTTTTGACTAGAATTGTGTAAAAATGGGTTCCCATTTCCCTCCACTGAGATTTTGAATAGATGGGCTCCATCTGTACTTGCAATATGGTACAGGATTTAGGTTTCTTTGATTCAGGGGCTACAGAGAAGAGAGAAAGCCTTGCCCTAGGCGAGCTAGTGAGAGCTGGGCTAGGGAAGGCTACAGTCTGACGTTGATATCTTGCGGGGAAAAAGTTTCAATTATTTTTTGATTTAGAGTTTATTGACGTATGGGTGATAAAGGAGGTTGTAGTCCATTTAGGATGTGAGGAAATTTTTCGCAATCCTAAAACTGGTTTGTGGCGTTTTGAAACTAGCTACTTGACCAATTTGGTGTTTTGGACAACTATCTGACTGCAGAAGACTAGAACCCTAGAAATAATGAAGGCACGTAGGCAGAGCAAAAAGCATGATCAAGAACCTTTGATTGTTTGAGTGATGGATTTAGGAGGGAGAAAATCAAACACCCCTATTTAGAGACAAATACAATGAAGTGGCTCAAGGGTAAAACTCATGGGTAGGCTGGCTGGCGTTGGTAAGATGGGTGCAGTGAAGTTGAGGAATTTTGGGGAGGGTTGTTACGGAGCTGGAAAACATTCCTACCCACAAAGATCCATTCATGTGAGGGAGGATTGATTAGTCTTTTGGATGCATAAAGGCTAGGAAAGAAAGAGTCATAGCACCAAGATTTGGCTTGATTTGCAAGAAACTGACAAGATAGTGAGTTCGCGAGGGAGAACCCGGGGGGAACAGACAAGGTGGGGAGTTCCACTATAGGAGTTAAGGTGGAACATCAGATTTTACAAGGAGGTTCATGACAATACCTAGCCACCGAGCTGCCACAACATCACAAAGCAGTGTGATTGATTCCTGAGCCTCCCTATCACATCCACACTTCTTGATATCCAAATATTTTTATAAGTGTATATAATATGAGACCCTTATTGAAAGAACACAATCTTAAAGGATGAGGCATTTTGTATTAGGACTCATGTCTATAAAGCA
Organism: Sequoia sempervirens; assembly: GCA_007258455.2. Classification (NCBI taxonomy): domain Eukaryota; kingdom Viridiplantae; phylum Streptophyta; class Pinopsida; order Cupressales; family Cupressaceae; genus Sequoia; species Sequoia sempervirens. The sequence continues at coordinate 5,942 of VDFB02359278.1, forward strand.
TGACATCTTATTCACATTTTCTCAGATGCACTACAAAGAGGATTGTAAGCTTGTATAGTAACATCTATAGTGCCCAAAATATTTATAACTACAATATTTCATAAAAAAATTATCCCATTATAGCCCAATGTGTGTCCAATCATTGTGATTTAAACCTCTTATATTGATACAAGAAAATATAATAGTAGTGATATTTGTTGAATTTAAACTTACTCTTTCCATTCAATTGTATTCTTATGGTAATTTTTGAAGATCATGAATCTTGCAATCGTTATTTTTTATGGGACGACTTCCCCTTTGAGGCATTGTATAAAATGGTTTGTATACTTTGTCTCTACTCCCATGTTTGGTGTGCATGTCTATGTAGAGAAGGGGAATTCGCTACTCACGAGTTCTCTTCATTCAAAGAGCCTCACAGGGAAAACTACCCTAAACTACGTCAAGAACAATGCAAGAGTTCTAGAATATGAAAGAGCGGGTCACAAAGATTTTCTAGACAAAATAACAAACTCTCAACCAAAGGATGAAAGGATGGGATACAGGTGATAGTGTGGTGCGCTAGTGTCCTAGAGGTGCTCTAACATCTCAAATAGACCAAAAAGTGAAAATATCACAAAGAATGACTAAATGATTACTTCTACTTTGATTGCTAAGAAATCTTAGAACATGAGTAAAAAACAAAATGTAACAGAACTGAAATAAAGTGAAACAAAGATAAGGAAAAGAAAGGAAAGAAGATGTTCACAATCCAAGTAATGAATCCTCCAACTTGTAGATATCTTCAATACCTACATATGTATGATTTGAAGAAAGTTTTGGGGTTGTATAGGGGTTTTCCTAAGTCAAACCCTCATTTTGGTGTTCCCACCTGCACGGATAGCCAAGAGATAGAGAGAGATGAACAAAGCATGTGGTGAAAGAAAAACTTGCTCAGGAGTAGAACTTGCACCACCAAGTATGAGCGATAAAAACAATCCCTGCTCAAGGAGGAGAACTCGTATCAAAAAAGAGGTGATAAAAGTAATCCTCACTCAAGGAGGAGAACCCATATCACCAAGTAAGTATGCAATGGAAAGGAGATATGAAACCCCAAGATGGTCACAAACATGAGACAAGGGAGATGGAGCTACAAGAGCCAAGAGTGTTGCAAAAGGAGTTATGAAAGCTTTGGAGACCATGTTGTTGTAGCAAACAATGCATTGGTACAAGCAAGAGCAAGATGGTAGAATGAAACTAGAAGTAGAAGAGAGGAGCTAGAAGAACAAAGTTGATGCAGAGTAGACATGCGAGGGTAGTTGTTGAAAAAATGTGCTAGAGCATCCCAAGAAGGGAAGAAGGTTAATGTAGGGGCTAAAATGAGCCTACACAAGATGCTAAGGGAGTGGACACTAAATTGGGTATAAGAATGTATGTGAAATTGCAAGGGGTGCAATTTTACGACTATACATTTTTCCCCCACTTTAGCGGGCATATGAATCTACATTAATATGCACGCTAAAAGAAATCTACTAAAAATAAATAACATCATATGCCAAAAAGGATACTATAGAGGAAGTAGATGACTCTTTGAGTCACGGAAGCATGCCCCATAGGATGAAGACCTGCAAAACAAATGCATTAGACAAGAAAAACCTGCACTAGAAATTAACATTAGAACATAAAGAGCTATAGGATTTGAGTTAGCAAAGTATAAAGACCTCAATGTAAAAGGTTGTCTCACTCCTATGTGTTGTCCCAAAATTAGAAAAACTAACATGTAGAAGAATTCTAAGATGAAGAGAGGAAAGGTATATACATACGATGAAGAAGATGTAGATATTCGATTTGGTATATACAAAAGAAAAGAGAAGAGAGAATTTAAGCATTTAAGCACCTCATAGCCTATAAACCTACAAGGAAGGTATCCTCCAAGATCTCTCACATGGAGGAAATCCAAAAAGGTTCGTTACAACCCATAAACCTGCAAGGAAGTATCCCCCAAGATCTCTCACATGGAGGAAGTTAGGAAACCATCCTATAGACTCATAGACCTACAGGGAAGGTGTCCTTCAAGATCTCTCACATGAAGGGAACCCAAGAAAGCACCCTACAAACCTGTATACCTGCAAGGGAGCCACCCCCAAGATCTCTAACATGGAGGAGGCTCAAGGAAGCACCCCACAAGGCCATAGACCTACGAGGAGGTATCCCCCAAGATCTCTCACATGGAGGAAACCTATGAAAGCAGACTTCGCAAAGTCAAAAAGTAACTTCACAAGTGCATTTGCAAAGTGAAAGTAGCCACATAGGAAAGTAAGCGGATAGTCATGTAGACCATCAATAGATTAGAAATCTTTCAAAGGGGTCCCTCAGGAACCCTTCAAAAGAAAAGGGGTCCACTCAAGGGATGTGTTGTTTGAAAAGTGAGATCTAGTCAGGGTGTGCCCAAGTTTGAATATGCAAAGAATTCATATGGGATAAATACTTTCAAAGGGGATCCCTCGAGAACCCTTTAGAAGAGAAAGGGGTCCACTCAAGGGAAACTTCAATTAAAAGATGTAGAGAAGAGAGGGGGATTTTAAAAGGACACACATCTCCAAACCAAGTTATCACTGTCCCCAACATACATGGGAGGAGAACTACACAAGATACTTAGAACAAATAGGATAGAGGTAGACCTCAATATCACTCGTCATGTGAAGAAAAGGAAAGTGTGTCAATTAAACAGGAGTTTGATGGCACCAGAATCAAGAATTTGTTGCATTTTATCCTTTAAGACCTTACATTCGCTAGTTATTATGATTGTAAGATTTCTTACATGTAGGAGGAAGAGTGATCAAGCAGGCTTTTAGAAGCCACAACAAAATATGCTCTTGCTTAGATCAAGGATGAGGAGAAGGAAGCAACCTTTTCTCTTGTGCAGAAAGATTTGACTACTTACGAGAAGAAGACATGAAGGTAGAAGACAATGGAGGATCTACATGGAGAGTACTATTCTAACAATGGGGATTATACTCCTCTATGAGATTACTGTCATATTTCTTTACAGGATTACTAGCATTAATCTCTTTAATAGAAGTGTGAACATCTTCCTTAGAAGGAGGATTAATACTAAGAACATTACAATTTGCATTCACATTATCCTGCAATACAAAAGAATGATTATCTTTGATAGCGGGTTTGGTTGATGTAATTAGAAGGCTTGAGTGGATCAGGTCGACTTTATATTCCCTAATGAAGGAATCTATAAAGTCCAGATAACCCTAATCATCACCAAGACATGCATTATTTTGAGAAGAGGTAGGAGCATACTTGAGATTTCTTGCTTCATAAGGATCTTCCTTAGGGACATTTACCTCAAGAGTATCCTTTGTAGTAGGTGTTGCTGGAGTAAACATCAACATAGTGGAAGATACTAAAGGAGTAAGAGTAGGTACAGCCTTGAAGGATACCTAAAGCATACTTTGATAAACTAGAGCAGACTAAAGCAAGTCCCATATTGATATCTTAGCTGGAGTAACCTAAAGTTGATTGACAAGATCATAATCACTTGGTGCTTTAGTTGTAGGTTTAGGAGATTGAGGAAGGCTTGGTTGTTTACTCATTTTATTCTCATAAGTATGGGCTACCACTCTATAAGAGGGAGCCATAGGAATATTAGGAGGGTCACTATCAAATGGAACACTGTTAAAAGAACAAACCCTTTTAGGAGAAGGACTAGCTAGAGTAGTATAAATGATTGGTTTCTTAGGCCTTTGAGGGGTAGCAGAGACATAGATTACATTTACAAAATCATCACAACTAGTAGAACAATTATTCGAAGACATATTCTCAACATCAATCCAGATAGGATCAAATGTGGAAGGAGATTCATCATTTCCTAATGCATCATCTCTAGAGGAGAGTGCATTAGAATAGAGATGAGATTCATCATTCATGAATGTATCATCTCTAAAAGAGAGAGCACTGGAACAAAGATGAGATTCATCATTCACAAATTCATCATCTCTAAAAGAGAGTGCATTGGAACAAAGATGAGATTCATCATTCATGAATGTGTCATCTCTAGAAGAGAGTGCATTGGAATGAAGAGTAGATTCATCATTGACAAATGCATCATCTCTAGAAGAGAGTGCATTTGGAGGTTTGATTTTTCTCCCAAAGGGTTTTCCCAAGATAAACACGATATCATTATGACATTGATTTTTTATGCATATTTTTCTCTTAAAACTCGTAGATGATATTTTGCATACATTTATCTCATTAATTAGTGTAGGAAGTGTTTTTGCTATTAACTTCCTTTCATTTAATATCAAACCCTAATCAATTATATTTTCTAGGTGGTAGGGAAAATGTTTTTTTGGACTAATCTTGGTTTGAATGGGATCCATGCACAAAACATTTATTTTCAAAGAAAATGCAAAATGCAAGGTACGGAATAAAGCATGAAGACTAGGATGTGTTAGATTAGAAAGATAAAAGCTAGGTATTTGGTATTTGTCTTTAATTGATAGATTCACTACTCGTGAATGTTGTCAGAGAACCCACTACTAAAACCCTTTAGAAAAAGTTAGAGAAAGTTATACCAAGCTAAGTCCCTCATGAACAAAATTTTTCCTTGAGAATGGGTGATGGGAACTTAATTGTTGAGCACCTAAATGCATTTAACATTATTGTATTCTAGTCATAGTCTGTCAACATCAACATGAAGATGGAAGACGAATATCATTTTATGGTCCTCCTAAGCTCAACAATGGAGCAAATATATCATATACATCACATCTCCTCATCGACCGACCACCATTCCTCCAAATCAGTCTCACACATAATTTTTGTTGTCCACAAATCGCTCTCACAAGAGCTGAATTCTATGATGTCCATCTCTTCACGTTGCTCCTCTTCTTTCTGAACAGGAATCTCAATCACTTCTTTCGCTGCCTCCTCTGTTGAAATGTGATTGAAATGTGAGAGCATTCATCATCGTCCAAATAATCATCATCTCTTTGAGCGAAACAAGAAGTGAAATCGGAGGAGGATTGACCAGCATTACAAGGAAGACGATGGGGGTTGTGATTCATCACCACTCTCCATGCACAGAGGCGATAACTAGAGAGGAGGTCTGTGGAGGTGTGCTTGCGGAGGCCTTTCGTCTTTGCTCTGGACTTGGAGGAGGGCTCCAAGTGACAACATTCACATCCTGCCCTCCTGCACTTGCCTCTAAACTTTGACTGCCTTGTTGGCTTGGAAGAATCCACTTTGTGAAAACAATCTTTCTTTTTCTCTCTTTCTCTCTCTTTATGAAATTTTAGTCCATCCTCCTCCCTGTCTGTTACGTTTATGATCCTCGCACTTGGGTGGCTTCGCCCATAACCATGTTGGCTTCCATCGTGCCTCATCACTTTTTCTTTTTCTTCTCTTAAATTTGTCGAAATGCCTTTGCTTTCTCTTTAAAGGAGTTTGATTGCTCTTGACTTGAACTTGTGGTGGCGGAGGAAATGAATGCATCCTCATTTTATTACTTGTGTAATAAGATTGAGTGGAAAGCATGCTTACTGTTTTCCGTTGTATATTATAACTTGCTTTCCAAGTAAAGGTGAGTATAAAGACAACTGTCGCGTGTAGTTCAACTACGGTGGTGGACAGCAGGTATCGAATCAGTCTTAGATTTGTAACGTTGGAAGTTGTATACCTTGTTTGAGTTATAATCACTCATTCTCAATGCATATTAACACGTTTTAATCAGAAAACTTCAGTTCTGAAGGAGCTGGAGTCCCTGTGAAAGGGAAAAAATTTGGTCTTGGGTATTTGCAATTGAACGTGGAAAATAAAGTCATTAACTAAAATTGATGTTATAAAATTTGTAATCTTTAGTCAAATGTTTATATATATATATATAGTAATGACATACACATATGTATAAATTTATATATATACATACATACATATATATAGATACATATGTATATACATACATATACATACATACATACATACATACATACATACATACATACATAAATGCTTACATATTATAAAAAAGAGACATTGTTGGATTTCATACAAACAAGTTACAACACAGACATCGCATGAGAGATAGTTGGGCATATTAGTGGTAGTGCAAAATATTGTTAAAATCCGAATCAAAAGTTGAATGCGAAACCAAGAAGCAGAAAAAGACACATACCCTAATCTACCATGGTGGTAGTAATAAGATGTTCATTATCACTTTGTGTATAAGATGGTTGTAGGTGGTAGAGTCACAATATAGAAGAATGACACTTTGGTTAGTATTGTTGATCTTTTCAGTAAGCCAATGATCAAATATAAGTTTTGTTGGTGTAGATCTAGGCTACACATCTTTCATCTTCTAGAACTTGATTCATCATTTTTAATTTGTCTTTGCAATGTGAATCTTAAGCGTGGGAATCTTAGGATTAGGTGTATGATTCATCTTGTAAGTTTTATGTTTTGATTACTCATATTTAAGCATGTACATGAAAACAATTTATGATCTTTAAACATCATGACATGTGGACATTATCTATTCCTTGAAATACTTGGAATAGTTATAAAACATCTTTTGAATTAAATACTCCCACAGAGTGCATAGATTTGAGAAACTATAAATTTTGATTGCTATGACACAATCCATGATATATAAGCATGTGTACAAGGAGTTACTTTATAATCTAGGATATTGATCATGACCATTTCTATATATATGTATGTTTATGCATACATACATACATACATATATTTTGGATGTATAGATATATGTAGTAATGGCATACACATACATATGAATCACGTAATATATAGATGTATGTAATACATATACATATAATACATATGCATATATATGTATATATATACCTTATATATATATATATATATATATATATATATATATATATATATATATACATATATACCTCATACTTATATATATCTTTTATATACTCAAATGCATATATAATACATACCACACATGTACATACATATGGATCTATGGTGCGTTTTATAAAGGAATGTGGATATATATGCATCTATATGCGCTATATACTATCTATATTATCCCACTTGCCTATAGATGCATAAGATAATATATAGATACATACATAATTACAGTCATGGCCTTAGAACAGAATTTTACATTTTTATTTTGAACTTAAAGTAATTTTAGTTGAGCATCAAAGTTGTAATGCTTAAAGACAAGAGTTTTTGAACATTAGTATTCATCAAAATTTATTATCAAAATCATTGTCAAATACTGAAATTTAAGTCAATTTAAAGCACATTGAAATGTACTATAAAAAAACATTATCCAAACATTTGCATCAATGCTAGCTTATGTTTCTTGAATCTTGTCACATCAATAAACAAAGCTTCATGACAATCAAGGAAGTCGAGGACATTTTCTTTTGTTTGTATTATGCCCCAAATGGTGTTTGCCAAAGCTTTGGCTTTGATAAATGTATTGTAAAGCCATGAAATGTACATTCGTTATGTTCATTTGTCCACCATGTCATTAATCTTTATGGTTTAATTACATATTTAACTATAGTGGTAGATTAGAATTAGACAAAATGATAAGCATATTATATTTATCTAGATTTTTACTTTGATTGATACAAACTTGGGTCTTTTTGGCAATGTTTTTTGTTGCAACATATTTTGCACACATACATGTTGTTCATATGTTGTGAATATTTTTTTTATGGTTTAATTACATGTTTGATTTGATTGGAAAATTGATTGTTAATATCTTATTTTTGTCATTGAGTGTATATTCAATAAGTATGTAAGGTAGAGTGTGAAGATGGACAAGAAAAATGAATAGTGAGATAAAGAGAGAATATGATCATCAAGACATATATGAAAGTGCTTAAGTAAAGAGATGAGATAATTGAGTAATGGGAGTAAAATAATGTGACATTGTAATGCAATAATATTAAATCAAAAAAACATCATACGAATAACCATACGAAAAAATATTTCAACATATATGTGATGAGATAAGTTTTGTTTGATAAGTTCTATCAAAACTGGAATACATATCATTGATTAGAATTGTCCAAATAAAAAATGTGATATTTGATAGATTACAAAAAGTTATGAAATGTGTAATTTATAGAATTTCAAATAGTTTTATGTACATTGAATTAGTCAATCTGATGCATGTGGAAATGATAATTTCATTTTGATCATAGCAGCATGGATATCAATGAGTGCCAACTAAGTTGTCTTTTCCAGTTTCATTGGTTTAGGTAACCACATTGAGAAATTGAAAGTAGTAATTAGTTGACATAAAAAATAGTTAAAATAAAAAAGAATGAAAATATTAGAAAGAGAAATCATTTAATATGAAATTGAGGCTTTTGAAAGGGTAGCAAGGGAAGGAACTCATTGTGTGCTTACATTTGAGAAATCAATACGTGTAGAAGAAGAAAATCGTCAATTAAAGTTGTTTAATTTTAAAGGTAATAAGTGAAACAAAGAGAAAAGATAGAAAATTATGAATCTAATCTGATTGAAGAATTGGATGTTCCCCCAAAAAAAATCATATTGATGAAATATTACAGATTTTACACCAACCAATTTTGCACTTACCTTGACCTTATTTTCATTTAACAGATTCAAGTGCATCTAGCATGCATGCATGGGAGACAAAAGATTAGTTTTATTGTTAATGGTGGTGAACAAAGAACTCGACATTTATGAATTATGGTGTTCAGTCTTAATCGAACAAAAATAATCGATCTATAAAAGCATCTACAATAGATATAAACAATGCAGGAAAGATAGTGTAAAAGATATAGGGAATTACAACTGCCTCCTTTTTTGAAAAATTTCATCATCATCAGGTAATGTGTGCAAAAGAATAAATAATACAAATAATCCTTTGCTTGATAGTCTTAAAACTTGACACCAGAATCCATTGATGATGACTATGGTTCTGTCCATTAGCAATAAATGAAAATGCTATGAAATATTTCCAAAAATGACAAAACATTACCAATTGATGAAATGATTTTGATATATTGAAGTTCACTTGACATGGATGCATGGAGAGAAAATATTAGATCCATTCGTAGTTGTGGCCAACAAGAAATTAAACATTAAGGAATTATGGTGTTGAGTCTATAAGTCAACAATAGACACTAACCCATAAAAGCACTTGGACAGGGAAGAATAGACATCAACACATAAAATACATAGGATGGAAAACAATAGGCATTAACC